>JAUBOD010000156.1:893323-928146 GCA_032353885.1 Nothura maculosa
GGTGACCCTGCATGTGCAGGGGGGTTGGACTAGATGACCTCTAAGGTCCCTTCCAACCTTACGCATTCTATGATTCTCTGATCTTAGAGGTGTCTGAGTTCATTCTCTCTTCAAACACACGAACACGCTTCTACCTAGAGAGAGGCAGAAGGATCACACACAATAACTTGCAAATGAGATTACGTTCCTCATTTAAGGAGGGAGCATTCAGCTTTTCTAGTTTCTAGCTTCAGTGACTATTCATGCACTGGATCACCTGTCTGCTTAGCATAAAAACATGCAAAAATATCCAAGATGCCAGGACTAGAACCCAGAGCTGCCACCGCACTTGAGTGTTTTCATTACTGGTCAGAAGAGTTAAGCTTGCTCTGGCTCTGAGTCACTGAATATTTTGGTATCTATAAGTAAGGGCGCTTCCCACATCAAGAGTAGCTCAGAGCTTTGTTCCAGGCACTCTCTACTCCAGCAAGTATTTTCATTTTCATTGCAAAGAAGGAAATAATTCTCTCAGCAGCACTCCCAAACAATAGCAGAGTGGCTAGTACAGCCGAAGGAACATCATTTTCTACCTAAATAGTGGCAAACCTTAAGAGGAAAGGCTTTAAATGCCTAAAAAACACATAAAACCTCTAAAACTGCAGCTCAAGGTTTTACTCTAGAATAGAAGCAAGTACTAGCCTGAGCTTGAAAACCTCAGAGATGATCTGAGTTTAGCAGGCAACTCTTGGTGCAGCGATTTCAGTATTTTCAGAACATGGGAAACTTGATTCTGTGATGCTGAAAGACAGAGCCCAGAAGCCTGCACTGCCAGGTATTTAAAGCCCTGTGTTGCCAAGTATTTAAAAGCTGGCACAGCTGTGCCCATTTTCATTTACAGACATGGACTTCCTCAAGCCCTTTCTATTTGACTTGATTTCTGTATTTCACAGAATCACAGAATCTTCAAGGTTGGAAGGGACCTCTAGAGATCTTCTGGTCCAACCTTCCTGCTCCAGCAGGCACCTAGAGCAGGTGGCAGAGGGTGGCATCCAGGCGGGTTTGGAGACCTCCAGAGAAGGAGACTCCACAACCTCCCTGGGCAGCCTGTTCCACTGCTCTGTCACCCTCACTGTAAGGAAGTTGCCCCTCACCTGCAGGTGGAACCTCCTGTGCTCCAGCTTGCACCCATTACCCCTTATTTCCCCCAGTGTTCATTGCAGAACTTACAACAAAACCTTTGGTTCAAAATCTCCTGCAAAAATCTTTGGAAGAACAGAACTTCCTCACATGTTTCTTTAGGAACAGCAATAAGGGAGGAGAATGACGGAGGTCCAGCTTTCAAAGGCACAGCTTCTCCTTACTCCCTGGTCTGACCTACAACAAGCAGGTAAGTGTAGTGTGCTATCGTGTTAAGCCTTCTGATTTTATTCCAAATCATTTACTTATTTTAAAGATGCAGTCTCTAGGAATCAGTAACTACATGAAAGCTCTTTGTTCTATACGGTTTTTACAAAGTCTGAAGCTGTAAACCTTTCAACACTGCATGCTAAACCAAGTCCTTAAATGCCTCATGCTCACATTTCCTAAACACTGCCAGGGATGGTGACTTGGCCACTTCCTTGGACAGCCTGGTCCAATGATTGACTACTCTTTGTGTGTAGAAATATTTCTTAATACCTAACTTCAAACTCTCTTGGTGCAACTAGAGGCCATTTTCTCTTCTGTAACTATCTCTAGTTATTTTGGAGAAGAGACCAACTCCCACCTCTCTTACAACCTCCTTTCAGGTAGTTGTAGAGACTGACAAGGTCTCCTCAAGTCTCCTCTTCTCCAGGCTAAATAACCACAGCTTCCTCAGCTGCTCCTCATAAGGTCTGTGCTGCTGTTCACCAGCTTCGCTGCCCTTCCTGGGACACGCTCCAGCACCTCCATATCCTTCTTGTAGTGAGGGGCACCAAACTGAACACATTATTTGAGGTGCAACCCAGGGCAGAGCACAGTGGGATGATGGCTTTCCTAGTCCTGCTGGCCCCACTGTTCCTGATACAAGCCAGGAGGCTGTTGGCCACCTTGGCTGCTGGGCTCACTCACTCAGCCAACTGTTGACCAGCACCCCAGATCCTTTCCCACCATGCAGCTCTCCAGCCACTCTGCTCCCAGCCTACAGCACTACATGAGATTGTTACCGAAGTGCAGGACTCGGCCCTTGGCCTTGTAGAACCCCATGTAGTTGGTCTCAGTCCATCGATCCAGTCCGCCCAGATCCTTCCACGGAACCTTCCTACTCTCAAGCAGATCAACTCTTCCTCCCAGCTTGGTGTTGCCTGCAAATTTCCCAAAGCTGCACTCAACCTGATCATCAATGAAGATATTAAAGAGAACTGGCCCCAACACTGACCTCTGGGGAACGCCACTCAGGACTGGTCGCCAGCTGGATTTAACTCCATCCACCACCACTGGCTGGGCAGGCCATCCAGCCATGTTTTCACTCAGCAAAGACTACACCTACAGCATGAGCTGGCAGCTCCTCCAGGAGAAGACAGTAGGAGACTGTGTCAAAGGCCTTACTGAACTTGGAGTAGATCACATCCATAGCCTTCCTTCATCTACTAGGAGAGTCACCTGGTCCTAGGTGCCTTTCATCTAGGACCTGCCTTTCATGGAGCAAGGGAGGCCCATCCTGAATAATTTCTTATTGAATCACATGATTTTAAGCCATGCATGTGATGGGGGGAACGGGGAGGGTGTACATTATTTTTTTTTAAAATGTATCAAACTAGCAATCCTGTGGTACATAAGCTAGGTAAGCATAAGCAGCACAGCTGATACAGAGCTCATCCAACACTCTAAAAGATTTGTTTTCAAACACTTGTAACTTTATGAAAGTTACATATGAAAGTCTCTGTCTGAGACTTTCCATTCCAGGTGTCTGCCTCAGGCTTTTTTTTTTTTTTTTTTTTTTTTTTTTTTTGAGCCAATGTTGTTCAGTTGGTTTAAAAAAACAGAAATATTTATTTATAAAATATATCTGTGTGTATAAAATATGTGTTTATGTGCACATGTGTACACTACACACCACCACTGAAGACTCTTTCTTTCAAGAGGACTGGTAACACCATTCTCTGGAAAAAGAACTTGAAGCTTGATAGGAGGCTCCCCGTATGTTAAGCTCTTGCTTTCTGCTATCACTAGTGTGCTTTTACATGTGGTAAGAAAAAACTAAAGATATTAAACATATAAATGAATGATTTCTATGAATGAAGAAAGTAACTTGCAGTGCAAAGTGGATAAAGTTGCAACTTTTCAGCAGCCACAACTCTGGCTGAAAGGGGAACTTCCACATCCCCCTAACCTAAGCCTCTACTCCCTGGCACAATCAAGCATATGTAATGCATCCTAGGGAAACTTGTGGAGGTTTTTCAGCACAGACTAGGTTATGACATGGGTTTCATAGTCTCTTTAATAACCTATTCCAGTGTGAAACTTCTAGTCCATTTTTTTTGTCTAATATCCACGTTAAATCTTCCTTGCCATAAATAAAGCCAATTACTTCTTGTCCTGTCCTCAAGAGACAAGGAGAAAGTTGATGACTCTCCTATTTGGTGTCTGTTTGGATTCTCTGAATGCCAGTCACAAGCCAGTTGGCTCTGGCCAGCTTATGAAGTTTCTCAGCAGGAAAAGCTAACAAGAAAATACTTTTTTCATGGAGTATCACAAGCTATCAAAATAAAACTAACTCAAGGAGATGGCAAACCTAGTTATGAAGTATCTGGTATTTAAATAAATCTATTTTTCCTCTAAACAAGCAGTTTTCAGTTGCACAACTGAAAACATTTATAATTCATCTTCTTGAGTGTCATCCCCTGGCATGCAACTACTGACTTATGGACACCCTTTAAGAGAAGACTGGTGGGGACAGACCTGACTGCTGTAATATTTAGAGAACTCTCCCCAGCCCTTTTGCTGGATTATGCATTTTGAAAACAAGTCCAAACTAAGCAAAAATATTTCAAAGCCAGATCACAAGCTTTGCCTTTGACAATGTATATAAATAGCTCTACCCGTAGAAGGGATAATAAGAGATATCCCAGGATTTGGTCCTGCAAGTACAAACAAACATACATAACCAAAATTTTAAAGTGCTAGAATACCAAAAAGCAAAAACAGCATGAAAGCAGGAATTTAAAGTGAATGTAACTGTCAAAACTATTGAAATAGTAAAAAATATTTGGGTATTCACTTCCATTTAGGTAACACAGTATTTTTATAGCTACAGCTTTGCTACTGCCTAAAACAGTATGTGGCCACGTGAGGTGAAATCCTTGACAGAGGACGTGGTATTTGCTGATCGGCTGGAGCTGAACACGGTTTAAAAGATGTCACATTTTCACTTAATTTTGCTTATGAAGGCTTGATCCCTCTCTCAACCATCCCTGGACTGGAAAATTACATCATTAATGGTATAACTCCTTCTATCTCCAAGAGGGTCTAAGTTAGAGCATACCAAAACTTCTACAAAGGTTAATTATAAAACAAGGGCTCTGTGGGGATTGTAGCTGTTCCCAGTATTTAAAAGACTGACAGGTTAGTAATGGGAAAAGTTCTATGGATTTCATGAACTGTTAGCATGGTATTTTCTTCTGAAAGCTGACCTTGCTTCCTGTGTAAGCAGTGAAAGGTAGAAAGAAAACTTAAACATATTCTATAAATAAGACCTAATCTTTTGTGATTAGAACGACACTGAATCGTTCTGATAGTTTAGGCATATATATATAGTGTATATGGTCACAAACATATACAACAGTGGCTGTGACATATCTCCGTTTCCAAGCATGGAAACAGTGGACAGATTTCATCATTCACTGACTCATAACATCTGTACTTGGTCTGAAGACTTGATTTTCAATAGTTTGTCACACGTCCTGATGAAAATTTTCTAACACTGAAGCCTCATCTTGAACTGGAGAAACCTTTTGTGATAGGACTTTGTGCTGAAGTTTCAAAACCTCTGATAAGTGTCCCTCGTTGTACTTTTAAATATTTGCTCCTAAGCTGATTTATTACATAAACAAATTCCGTATCTGAGATACATGTCATTCAGCACTTGGGATGTGTTTTCTTATGCTTGATTTATGAAAACATAAAGACTCTCCAAGTCAAAAGAGCTAATTTTAGTACTGTGTTCCAAAACACCAGGTTTCAGCTTCAATAGCTGTTTATTTGAGGATAGTGACACCAAGTGGTGGAGATGACTTAAAACCGCTTTCTAAATTCTAACTGTGAGAGTTTTGGCACAGAGAAAGAGGAAAATGGTTAAACGTTCAGCAATTTCTAATTACTTTATTTTAATGTCATGTTTATTAGTGTTTCAACAGCACTGGATTTGTGAAAAGTTACACTGGACATCTGGCCATCTGCTTAGCACACACCAATACAGAATTCAAGGGAGAAATTTCTGCATCATCTATGAAATCCCATCAAATTTCCCATCCATTAAATCACTTACTGATACACATATAATGAACTGCTGCACACTAGGGATTATCACAGAAAACTCTTTATTTGCCATTTTAATTCACTTTAGCACCTTAACAGATTCCTTTTTTTTTCTCCTTTATCTTTCATGATATTGTGAATAAATGTTCTTTCAACTCCCGCACGTTTCCCATATGGACTTCAAAAAAATTACTTCCCCATCAAGAAATCTAAATATTTTAACTTTTTATTTAAATAAATATGCCACTGAGGATAAAATAATTCAACTTTTACTTGAATACCAAAAATCTCCCAATTCTTAAGGCCTGATATGATTCTTTCATATTATTCAGTTTTCAAAAAAAGCAGTATTATCTAGGATAGAACCATTACAATGCAGCACAGAGAACTGAAATCTATTCTAAGAAAATAAATTAAACTAAGCATAGTAAAGTATTGTCATGCTTATTTCAGTAGCACTTCACTGAACTCATTTCCTCACAGAAAACGAAGACTTTACTGAAAGATAATCTCTGAAAGTTAACGCCAATTTTTTTTCCTTTCAAAATAAATCTGAAATCTTCTCTTCAATATCAACATAGTAATGCAGAGTACTCTGGAGATTATCTCGAACAACAAAAAAAGACAAAGTTACTGCTGGGTGGCATTTTCTCAAAAGTCCTACCTTGCTTCAACAAAAGTTCTTATGTATAAAGTCCTAAATGTGTATTTCACATATAGGGCTACATAAGATAGCACTCAGTGTAAAAAAAGACACTCGGCATCGTTTAGATCGTTTACCTTTGGAGCAAACAGTACAATCAAGTGTAACTCAGAATGTCTGGGAATCTCAAAGCTCAGCCAATAAGAAATTGCTAAACCATATGTAAAAATCACAAATTTCCCTGCTCAGTGAAACCCCCACTTCAATTATATCTTTCTTAAGTTAATAAAAGTTATTTGCAATAAGTTCAGTGTATTCTAGATCTTCTTCCCCCAAGTAATCATAGCTATTTGCTCTTTTTCTCAGGCCCATCTAGCCCATTTGAAGTATGGACTTTCCATCCTCCTGAGCAAATCAGTTGCTCTTATTCTGTGCCTCTTCTGCTAGCTTTAACACAAAAACACCAAATTAAGTAGAATGACTTCAAGTAACTTCATGCAAGTCCTAGCAGCATCAGTGCTGGTACAAACAAGTGTCAAGCAAGAAATGAAGGACAGAAATGAAAGAAGTAAACACCGAACAACTGCATTGTTTTCCTCGTAGGAGGAAAAAGAAAACAAAAGGTTAAATCTGACATGAACATGTTTATGTAACCAAGTAGCTAAATAATGAGTCACCTTTACATCTTTGCCTCTTATGCCTTTGTGCCTTAAACTTAAGTGCTAGTGCTTTTAAAATACAAAGTTGTATTTTCAAGATAACACCAGTGCTAAAAGAAAAGCCTTTATTTGCAACTTTGCCTACCTACAAAAACTGACAGACATTTGTCTCTGAACAGACTAACATTAAGATAGTCGAGATTTTCTGAACTACCTCCATCTCCTCAATGGAATCCCTTCTCCTCTTCCTCTTGCAATAGACATTGTATCAAGACATTGACCTTTATGTATAAGGCTACTAAAGACAAACCACAAACAGATTTTACTTCGGTAAATCTCCGCAAAGTTTTCTTTATACTCTGATCTACAATATTTATTTCAACTGCCCATACTGCTTTCTCCTATAACTTCATATTGATAGAGCTTTCTCAATAAAACATTGCTATTCCGTTAGTGTGGTAAGCAGCCTTCTGTTCTCTTTCATTATGGAGTTTTCACAAACTTGCCAAGTTGGATGCTCTTTAACCTCACAGCCAATCACTTCTCCATCTCTTTTCACCTTCTGACTTCTTTTATTTGATCCTTTTTATCTGGGTTCTGCTATCTCTCTCCTCCTCCTTCATTTATTCACTATTTTCTGGCACTCTTCTTTCTCACTATTGAGCTGCACATTTTATGGATCAGTGCTCCTTTTCCAAATATTTGTTTCTAAGATATATTCAGAGTCAAGCCTCACATTTCAGACTTCTATCATGTCATCAGCACTTTTTTTCCCCAAGTTTTAAAAATACAATGATGAAAAGCCAAGTAATTAAATAATGCAACAAAAAGACCCCATTTACTGTGATCACTCACCGATCAGAACAGCCTTCTCAAAGTATTCAGGATTCACTATTGCTAATTACATATCTAAGTTCTGGATTATACGTCTGCCTCAAAGACACTTTAAACCCTTTCTAGATCTGATTTGTAGGGCTTTAATACCTCAAAACCTATTGAAGCACCTAAAAAAAACCCTCTCCTGTCAACTCTGGCATTCAAAACAAAAGACAAAATATATAAGAAAATGTGCAATGCTGCCATGCTCAGAGAAGACGTGAAATGACCGGAGGTACAGAATCGCAGCTTTAAGAAAGAAAAGCTCCCATTAAAGGTCCTGACACAGACATGTTTGCTCCATGCAGTATAGTAACTGTCTTAAAATCCCAATCAAATGAGGACAACACCTACCTCCTTTGCTAAACCACTTCTTGTTTAAAACTGCTTCAGATTTTATGTTGAGAGGAACCTATTTATGCTGAAGCTAGCAAGAAGTTTATTTGAAGATAATGCATTAAACCTAGATGTGTGTACACACAAAACGAACTGCATACACAACAGACTAGTTCGGGAAGACTAGCTATGAAAATGCTATTTCTACTTCTACTTCTACTCAGCTAAGCACAGGGAAAAACAGCAGTTTCTGCCATTTCAAACTGCAGAATCTAATAGGAATGCAGCAGCATCTACCAGCCATGTTAGTACTTACATCCAAGCTTCCTTCACTTGTAGATGTAGAACTAAAAACATCCTCCTCACCACAATCTCTGCTCATCCACAAGTGCTCTTCTGTCTGCAACACAAACAAGTATCCTACATGGCAATGGCAAAGGAAACAAAACAGAGCAAAAATATGCCAGAGCAAAGCACCAAACCTCATCACAGAACCAAGACAAATTGCCTTGGTGGTGCTGGACCCAACAGCTGATAAATACTGAGGTTGCTTCCAAAATTCTCTGATGGGTAAGGAAAGAAAGCCATTAGCTGCACAATTTAAGAACAGGAATATAAGGAAAGAAGCAGAAGAATTCAAGGCAGACAAGCTCCTACAGCATCAGGGACCCGATTGTCACCATCTCTGCAGCACCTCCTGGGACAGGGATCCAAGTGAGGCACCTCTCCCCATGCAGAGTGCTCACAGGAGCACTTCCTTGTGCTCCTTCCCAAGCCGTGACCATCACCCACACAGGGCCTCTGCACTACTGGATTGCTTAGCAGTGCCAGTTTGCTTTAGCCTTGGGCTACATTTCACATCAGAAAGATAACTGACTTCAGGCCACCTTTCTGTTTTTATGCCAACTGCAGGAGAACAGAGGGTAACTGATCCAGCATAAAATTAGAATGAACTAGATGATACCTGATCTGGCACTAAGCCTGCCAGCAGAAAGTTAACCAAAGAAATACTTTGAACAAATTTGTACCACCCATGAGAACTGCTTTCTATTCTGTGCCACAGTGTTTTTAATATGCTAGAAAAAAATCCCCAAAAGTGAGATCCAGTGTATGGTTACACCATGGTTATTGCCGTCAGTGACCTGAGAGGGATGGAGAAAAACAGCATGTATAGCCCTGAGGGAGGGAAGGAAATCTGAGAACAGGTCCATCTCATGGAGTGACATCTGATCCAAGACAGTTGCCAGGACAGGCTAACACCCTCTTCTTCCCTTGCAAAGGAGAACCCATTGCCTTGTAAACGGCTCCACGCTGTTGCTCCTGTGCAAGGCCCGAGACGGTCAGTATCAACTGGCTGTAAAACACACACCATGCATGAATGCAGACACACAGAATCACTGCAAATCAAAAGCCAAAGTGAGACCAAAGAAGAAGGAAAAAAAGCAAAACAAATTACTGGATGCAACTGAAGTCTTTGCAAAGGAGTAAAAAACTGTAAACGAGTAACATCATAGTAAAGACCAGAGAACTGTGAGAGACGTTCTGGGCCACGGACTTCTGGGCCGTGAAGCCATCAGGCAATATCTTCATGAACCTACCAAATCTCTTCTTAGAGAGCAAACAAGCCACCATTTAAATTAACTTGTTCTCATTGTATAAATGAAGTCTCTAACAATTCTACTGCTGTTTTGGCTAGAAATCTCCCATTAAACTAAGCCAGATGTATCCATGGCCAGTTAATATCTACTTGCTTTTGCATACTGCCTTATCCTTTATGTTCAAGTAATTCTTCTGTCTACTTAGGTTCAAACTGCTGGATATTCATACTGGAAAGGCAATGGTGATTTCTTTGTTGATCTAAACAAAGTCACTGTTTTAATCTCCTTATAAATTATTTGTCATTTGCGAACAAGTAGCAAATATGGGAGTTATCAGGGAAAGTCAATTAACTTGCCCAAATTAGCAAGACTTACACCTTTATCATAGATTAAAAAACTGCTACTCTTGCTCATTTATGCTGTTCTTACTTTCTCCTAGGTCAAATATTAACCTATTAATTGATCCTCAGTATTCCTACTCTCCATTAGAATAAATGTTAAAAAAAAAAAAAGAAAAGAAAAAAAACATAGCATCACCTCAAATTTCTCTGGTTAACAAAAATGAAAACAATAGAAAAGGCAGGGGATGATGTATGAAGAGCCTAGAATCTTGAAATCAAAAAGCTGTAAGAAATCCCCTGTGGTAGCCCCAGAAATGACCCTCTTCATAGCCCAGTTTTCTGACATTACAAGCATAAGTATTTTACAAGTTAAATCTGAGAGGCTTCAGGAAGCAAAATTCCACCACCAGATACCAAAATGCAGCAAAACAGACAAGCTGTAAAGCTGTATACTGTAATATATTTAGCTTCTCTAGAGGAAACAGTCCTGTAGCCTACTCTATAAGCTTATATTCAAGCTTGCTTGCTTACTACCTTCCCCCAGGCCCACACAGAATAGTTTCTTCAGTCTCACACACTTTTGTCGCACTCTGAACGGGAAATATTTTCTTACAGAGGATAAACACTTTGAACTGATTGACTTCCTATGTCATAAAAAAAGAGCTTTCATGTATCCTTCATAAAAAGCTAATAGCTCAACATCCATAACAAATCTGTTTTTTTCAATGAGGAAATTCCCAGTGCCTGCAGAAGAAGCTCCTGTCTGGCAAAAGTGCCCTAACGTGAGCATAACGTTGAGGGCACTACAAAAGGGTAGAAAAATTACAAGGACTTAAAAACATGATAAATCAGACTGAAAAGGACCAGCGAAACACCAGTCCCCTAATGAAACATACGTTTCCGAATACCAGTTAATCAGAAATGTATCTGCTGTGATTTCACTGCAAAAGCCTTGGAAGTAGCCTTGCAGGTGCAGGTAAATCATGAAAAAATAAAATTATTTTTCTACTCTGACGTTCTGTAGTGTTAAACATTTTATCATCAAAATCACTTAATAGTTGCACTTGTGACTGCAGCTGCAATAGCATAATTATGTATAAAGTTAAAACCCACTATTTTCATATATTCTTGAGAAAATTTTATATTAAATTTCTGTGATTAGTGGCACAAACTTTTCGTACAGGCTTCTCAACAAATTTTTGTGGTCTGCAGAAAATGCATATATATTATTCTCCAGTTTTTCCTTTATAAAGTATTGTTATATCTTCCTCTATAGTTTTCTGTGTTATTTAAATTTAGCAGCTGAAACTGTATCTTGAATGTAGCTGGAGCAAGTTCTTTGGCAGTTAGGATATTAAAACAAAACAAAAAGATCCCACGCTTCTTCATGGAATTATAACCCAGAATCTGCACCAGTAAATGACAGTAAGACTCTCAGTTCCTGAAAGTCTTTATGGTTCATTTCATTTCCTTAAGGCTCCAATATTGATTTTTTTTTCCTTTTCTAAAATGTTTATGTCTTTTTAAAGATTACAGCTCGAGATGAAAAACAAAGGTTAAAAAAGTAGTATCAGCAGATACGGATCCTTCAGTTTATTACTCCTTTTGGTACTTCAAGTTTTTTTATTCTACTTTGCATTCACTAGTTTTACATACTCAGTAACTTGACTACACAAGTCTTGCTAAGGATAAAAATGCTTTAAAACAGGAATACTGTGCACACACAGGAGAAGCTTTTGCTAGCACAATTCTAGAGCTACCTAGAGCCACATACTCTACACTACATTAGTGCTTTCATAAGTGCATTTTTATCCAAGCACTACTGAAATGGGGAAATAAGTTGCTTGAAACTACTGCCCTTTGCACCACATACTGCATTCTAATGCTTAGCATTTCCAAAATAAACTGAACATAAATCAAGCCCAATGCCTTCAGCTGGCATCCTAAAACTCTATCAAGGGGTACTGCTTAAATGAAGATTATACATCTGCTAAGAGAGGCTCCCTGAAAAAATATACGTAAGGTAACACTCACAGGAAAAATACAGATGGAAAGAAATTCTCTTTAGAACAAGTACTGAACACTTACCTTGCTGTTCCTTTTGTTAGCTTTGAAAAATCCCAGAAATCCTCGCTTTTCTTTTTCTATAGCATCATTGATTATTGAGGCATTTCGACTTGGTTCTGAAACAATTATAATAGAATATCTTTTACATTTCTGAAATAAAGACTGTAAAACATCCCAACTTAATGCCACATTTCTACTTACATTGGAAACTCATAAAATTATCTAACTAAATATCACATCCCAGATTCTCCTTTTCGAACTCTGACTCATTCTGAGCTTGCTCCAAGGCCTATAGAAGGCAAAGGGCAGCAATTTGACACACTATAGTTTTCACCCAACTACTGTCCTCCAGAGCCAGTTGCTTAGTCTCTGAAAATGCTTGTTAGAGAGCTCACCTTCAAACTCATGGAGGACAGCAGTACCCAAACCTAACTTTTCAAAATAATGATGGTGAGTACCTTTAAAACCATGAGCCTGATGAATACAGGGAAGCTAATGAAAGACTCAGTGTGATTTTGGATCATGCTCCAAAACTAGTTGTGTAAACCTCTCTCTCAGAAACAAGGCTTTCCTCTGAGCCTAAATTAGGATATTCAGGCTGTAATCTTGTCTTTTCTCAGGGTCTTCATTCCAGATGGGAACTGAGGCAATTTTCTGTGTCTTCCAGGCTGCAAGAGCTCAAAACATGCACGTGCTCCTTGAGCCGTCTAATGACTCGTATGATTTCTCAAATCAGATGGTTTCTGCCCACCTTCCCCAACATGAGTGGAATCCAATGAGCAGTATCATAAGACTGTGTATTATGAAGAGCAATCACCAGTTTGACATACATTATAGAGCTTGTAAAGCTTTCCCATTTTTCAAGTCCAGGCAAACATAAACCCCCAAATGGGCAGTGCCAAACGGGTACCTCATAATACTATACTGATTTCCCTCTGGTTCCAAGCACATCAGAGCATTCCACTAACAAACTTTCACACACTGAAAAAGTTATTTTTTTAAAAAAAACCTTTGTTCAATAATAATTAAGAAGCATATGTAAAATGACTTGTTTGCTATGATAAAACAGTGTTCTGTGACTCAAAATAAATTCTAGAATTTCTGTAAATTTGCATTTCACACAAAGCACATGATTTTCACACAAGATTACTTTGCATATCAATAATGTCAAAGATTAGAAAGTGTTAAAGACACTGTAGTTCAAAGTATGGTAAGAAAGCCATGATGATAAATGCATATGAAAACAGAGAGAGATTATCCGTAAGAAAGGCTGTGACTCCATCACAAGGAGATACAGTAATAAAACTCAAATATGAAGTATTGTCTATACTCTTTCACCAGAAATGATTATTTTTCTGCCCATGGCCAGGCGGCAGCTAGATGTGAATCATTACAATAAACTTGTTCACATACTGTTTACTATCAAATGCTAGGTCAGTAACAAGTCAGTTAGAGATGATGATCAACATGTTCATTAAACATTTGATACTATATATCTTTCAACTGAAATGTGATTGTAAACCCCTACATCCATCTAAAAATATGAAGAAATCTCTATCAAATTAGACCTATTTTTCTTAAACAAATAAAGAAGAACTCAACACTGGCATTGTGCTCTAATCAAGAGGAAACCAGTGCAAACAAGGGAGAAAGGATACTAAGTTCAGTGGCAATTGGTCGGTGACTATGATCCAGACCATGTCCAGACTGCCACTACAAGGCAGGCTACCCTTCTTCCTGCAACTCTGCAGGAGTTACCTCCTAACCTGCTCTGATTATCTTGGGGTTACTAGGAAGGCAAAGCCAAGTAAGCTACAATCCAGCATACCTTTCCTGAAGATATGTTGAATTAACCAATATGTTATAATAGATTCAGTGGGTAAAGTGGACATAGGAAGTACACACTGTCTGTTTAACGGAAGCACAAACGTAATCCACGTCTTACGTACTGCAATTCAGAGGTCAGTATCTATCTAGAGTGATCTACTGCACAGAGCTACATTTAAGTTTGAGATGAGAATGTTAAGTTGCTAGTATATTGCATATCAGTGTGAGATCTCTTAGGTACTGGAATTTTCTATTTTTGCTACTACATGAATTTTGAAACTGTAGTAATACTAAAATTCAAATGATCTTTTTTAGGTAAAAAGAGACTGTTTAAAACCTAAGTGGAGCCATATCATACCACGTATCAGTTAATGACAGCATTTGTTAGTTGTTGACATTTTTTCAGCAATTACTGAAGGACCACAGCACATACAAATGTATTTATTCTAATACAAAGCACAGCCACATAAACCGCATTACCTAAAAAGACAGTCTGCCAAAAAGCTTGCTTCTCTACAGTGCTACTGTCCTAAAGATCTACCAAAACCATGTGCAACAGTGGGAAGGGAAAGCCGATTTTGCTCAGCAGCAAAGTACAGTACCTCTATAGTTCAAAGAAGGTTCAGATTGAGTTTTTGATGGAGGAACTGGAAAAGGCAGGCAATGAAAGGACAAGAGAAAACACATTAAAGTTGTAATATTGCTTAGTAAGCCACAGTATTCATTCATTCCTCCCATCATTTGTTTTCCTAAGCAAAGCCTTTTGTCTAAAACAAACATGCAACTAGAAGCTACCTAGATGCAAGAGTATTTTAATTCATTCTTGATTCAATTGCTAACTCGAATTATGCAAGCAGGTGGCAGCAGAGCTCATCTTTTGTAACACTTCTGCTATAACTTGAGAACACAGTATTTCTCTTTCAGGGGAGAAGAGATGGGCAAGCGCTCTGTTTTTCTAGAATCTATTTCTGCAAGTGGCTTGGGCTTGCAGCAGCTCTGATGCCTCCTTTGTTCACAACAATGTAGGCTCCGTCTGTTCTTCTGATAACTAAATAGACTACTCGCTTGCTGGAACAAAGGGAACCTTGTGAAAAATTCATGTATATAGATGTATATTTAATCATTTTTCTCATTAGACACCAGAGTGCAGGGCAGGGGTGGGTTGGGGGGGGGAGGCAAAAAAGGCTGAAATGTGCTCAGGGGGATATTATTTTAATGGAAGGTGTACTGAGAGAAAAAAAAGACAAAAATGTTCCTGATGCGAAGAGCAGCACACTGCGCAGCATTATTTGATTCTAGCTGTAACTCTGGCTTTAAAGGGATGTCTTTTAGCTGTCTGCCCAGGTTTTACCTGGACTACCCCAACATGGGCTTAAGGTCTCGTATCATACACAGTGAATACACCATCACTTTCATTTTAAAGCAGCAGCTTAAGGCAAGCCTTGGCTAATTTTCCTATAGATTGTCCCTCGTGTATGCTTTCCTGTTGAATATTCTACACGCTCAATATGTTGCTCCAAAATGCTTAGTTGAATTACAGTAAAGATCTCTTGGGAGGGGGGGAAAAAGAAAGGAAAAAACATGCAATGGATTTATGACATCTTGTCAGCCACTTTTTTGAAGCATCCTGACAACTCAAAGGAAAAGAAGACATTCCACTTGCTTTAAAAGACCAAACTTATTGAAATATGGCTCACACCAAGGTAGAGCTGTCACTTATCAAAGCACTTTGAAAGAAGAGATGGAGCATCAGCATAAATAAATTACTGTATAAATAAAAAATAAGCCTGCAGCACACAAAACTGACAGTATCTAAACATTAAGTAGGGGCATCTATTGTGCTGGAAGCTGTACTGACGGTGACAAACTGCAGGAAATAATTTTAATGAATAGTGCTTTCAGACCTCAAAGGAAATAGCACTTGTCAACACGCATTTTTAAAGCACATTTAATATTTATGCCACGTGAATATGCGCTCAGGTTGCTAAGACTGCAGCCCAAGAAACTTGCAAATAGGTGAAGAGGTAAATATCTAAAAGACAGGAATAGCAAGAGACAAGTGTTTAAGGCAGATACCTGCTCAGTTAATCCTCACCAGGGCAGACAGAGCCCCTGTCTCTGCTGGCTGTGGCGGCGGCGGCCATGACTAAGCCGTGCTTTAGGCTGTGCTGCTGCTTCCCGCCCGTTTCCCCGTCTCGCAGCAGGGCCAGAGGGGGACAGGCTCCGCACGGATGAGCCCCTGCCCTACACGCACCTGCACCAAGAGTGACTGGGGAGCTGGCAAAGCTCCTCCTCCGGTGGCACCTGGCCAGCGTACTGGCTGAAATGGCATCCTCCTATTTAAGCCAGCCTCAAAGGGAGGAGAACACAGACGCGAGTGGTCTCCCCTCACATTGTTGGCATGTCACCCATGGCTCCAGCCACCACTCTCTGCCTCGGCTCACCTCTTTTCCTGTCCCAGGCGTACAGCTCCTTTATGCCCAGCTCCTCTAAGGACTTGGTGAGCTCCAGCTCCTCGCCGGTGACACTGTCGCGCAGCAGGACCACGTGCTCTTGGCTCACCTCACACTTCTCGCAAATGGCAGGAATGATGTGGTGCAGCGGCACCTCTGGGCTCACCCGCACCACCGTCTTCTGCGTCTTCAGGTAGTTCACCACCAGCCTCACCGATTTCTGCAGAAAAACACAGAAAAATCCTCAGCCCTCACCCAGTGATGGTTACGCTCCCTTACAATGGCGGAGGACCATCTACACTGTCCTGATTCCTTCTAGGCAAACATGCTATTGAAAGCAACATACTATTAAAAACAAAAAGTAAAAAATCAAAACTTCTCAGGACACTCTGCTGTCACTACAGAAAGTCACAAAAGATGACTAAGAAAGAGGAATCAGCCATTTCTCTACATCAATGTTTACAAGCATCACTCTTACGCATGAATATGATAAGCGCAAATAGCTATAATGCTTCTCACTAGTATAAACTTCAAGGAACAAATATTTGGAAGATGGCCATTTTGCATCTCCACAATGCTGTGAATACATTTATGATCAATCTTTTCCTGCTTTTTTTTTGGATAAAGAATTATTTTCCTCGAAGTTTACTTTTCTAGTATTCTATTAACTCTCAAGAGATGCAGAAAACAAAATAAAGACATCATATCCCCCTGCCCACTGCCCCAAAAAGGCTTCCCCAAGAAGCCTTAGTTTAGCAACTACTGTTAACTCCAACCATCAAGGTCTTCCAACAAGAGTCTTTATAGGACGAGACTTCACTCCATCTGTAACACAACATTTTGTGCAAATAAAGCTGCTAACCACCACTCTCTGTGCAAATTAGTGAAGCTGTCAGAGCATT
The DNA here is from genome assembly GCA_032353885.1 of Nothura maculosa. Lineage (NCBI taxonomy): Eukaryota > Metazoa > Chordata > Aves > Tinamiformes > Tinamidae > Nothura > Nothura maculosa. The sequence continues at coordinate 910,501 of JAUBOD010000156.1, forward strand.
AGCGTCAGGCTCAAGCCTTTCCTGTCTGCTTTAAAGACTGGTGAAACGGGAAGAAAATGCTTTCAATCATAAAAGCAAAACAATGGCTCACAACACTGCTTTAACCCCACACAACACTGACCTCGGGGACCCTAGGCAGAGGTCGCTTTGTCTTTTCTTCAGGAATCTTCTCCTTCAAAAGGACTGTCTGCACATCCAGTGCTCCTATCAAAGTATTTGGCTTGTAGCTCAAGGGTTGTTGCATCTCCCAAGACCTGAGTTCAAGACAATGTTGGGCCGGATTCAAGTGATACTGGCTGCACAAGTCAACCAACAGATCCATCACAGCTTTACTGCAGAAAAGATGATGTTCATGATTAGTAGAGAGCAAAAAAATAGATGCCAAAAATATCACCACAGTTTTAATATGTGAGCGAAAAGACAGTCCGGAGTTGTGGATGTGTCACTATTTAACCATCTTTGGTAGATAAGAGTGTGAATGCTTTGAAATGCTAAGTGGATCAGATAAAATGTTAGGAACTATGCATATTCTTGTTTCAGTGTTTATGAGCTAGCAATTAACTCTTCACTAGGAGGGAGATACCAATGCCAGTAATAGCCCTTACAAACATAAGCAAATACAAGCACTTATCTGCTAAGTGCATATACTAAGTTCTGCAATTCAAACACTCGTCTTTTAACATGCAGATAGGCTATAAATAACTGTTTCCTTGTAGGTACCTAAACTCTACCTAGGTTTGACCCATCACATAAATCAAAACTGAGTATTTGTATCTGTAAAAACAGATAGATGGGAATTCCTTCCAACCTGTAAGTTTGTGGATTCTCTCCCAACCCAATTCATAGAACACCAGTAATATTTCCAAGGCTATCAGATCCCCTCTACATTTATTTTGATGAGAAAATTTACCCAGTAGAAAGAAGATCTGGCTTCAAGTATCTGTGCAAGTTCTCCTTGCTGATATGATGCTTCTGAAGAGGTTTTGGATTCAGAATACAAGAGCAACCCTACATAAAAGCCTGTAATGTACATGGGATATTTTTGTGGAATTAATTGAATGGACAGTGCATTTCCCAAATGACTTGCACCCTTTTCTGTGTGTAAAAAAATGTATCTATATATATATATATGTATATATATTCAAAAAACAGATAAATTCACACGCACATACAAGCCTTCCCAGATTATGAGCCACCACCATTACATCTGTAGCTCAAGACCTCCTTCAGCTGTAAGCTGTTGGTAGCTGAGACACAGCTTTGCAGAGGCTGCGAATCTTCTTCCTAGGCATACGAGAATGGTCAATATCTGGTTAAAAAGTCAGTGAAAGTCTTTAGAGGTTAACTACTGAGACAAAAAAAGTGGAAAATGGACCTGACCCCTTGGAAGCAGGTCAAAGACTAAAATACATGCAAGATGTTAACCCTGTTATGCAAGAGACAAGATATAACGTGACCTCTTTCAAGTTAACTACTTCACCTGAGCTGAGAGACAGACAAACCTGGAAAATCTGAAATAAGTGAATGCATTTAAAGGAACAAAAACCAGCTAGATGACATACATTGACAGAAATCAAACAGGGAAGACTGATATCAGTAGAGACATCAGAGGCTTCCAAAAAATAGAGCACAGGGATAGCCGGTGAGCTCATATAAAAGATATCCAAATATTTGGAAAAGGCATCAGGTAATTGTGTGACATTCTCATAGCCATCACTCTGGCACTATCTTACGTTGTAAAGGTCTATATTTTGCAATCATAGTTAATTCTAACACAAGTCACAAAACAATTGGCACATTCACACATACCAAGTCCAAAATAGTCCATATCAAGGACCAGTGGCCCATATGAAGGACATACAAAGTCCATATGGAGCATATACCAGTATTTACACTGACGTTCATTACACTATGCGGCAGTGAGCATCTTGAAGAGCCTCAGACCCTCTGATATAGATCTCAGCTTGTCCAGAGATACATATCGTTAAAAGTGAAGTCTACATACTTGTTTTCTCAGCTTCATTACTATTGTTTCAGAGAAAAGTAAATAACCTTGCAGAACTGCAGTACATAGTGTTCTATTTACTAGATTCTTTTCTTAAAAGTAGAATGATAATGTAGAATGATAATTTTATATAAAGTACAATGATTCTGTGCTGTAATGTAAAATATTGTGATAATGTATTCATATTTAGAACGTTATCTTACCTTATACAAGGTATTAAAACATTTTTAAACAGAAGGGCACTTTAAAAAAAAAACAAAAATTTTTCTAAATTACTGGAAGCTCAAAAGATAATTCTGATTCTGTCCAAATTTCACTGAAATTATGCAATGTGCCCATCACAAGCACTACTAGCCTTGCAACCAGATTAGACACCACACCAACCATCAAGATGCTCTCAGTCATGCGTGTTGAACACATTTGCCCAGACAACAAACTAAGAGCTCAAACCCATGGCAATCTGAGTTATTTTCACCTAATTGTGGATTACAGAGCAGACAAATATGAAACCTAACACTTCAAGCGAAGTCTGCAGTGCCCCATCCTATTTCCTACTGCTCAGAATTATGCAGCTACTGCATGAGGAGCATCCCCAAGCTTCATCTGCACCACTTTGGAGTCTACCAATTAAACAATATATCAGATGTTTTTGAAATAACTTAAAAGTGTACAGTATTCCTGTCTCAAATTGAAACTCCTTGTAATGATTGTAAAACATCTCCTCAAACTTCTAAAGGCTAAAAGGAGAGCAGGAGAAATTCTAAGAACTATATTCAAAATTCATGCCTTACCAAAGAAGTAGGTATTAAGAGTATAAAAAGAAAACCAGGGAATGTATCTAGTTTAAAATTCAAACAAGAAGATCCAGATCACTCTTTTTAGCAAGGAGCAGCAAGCAGGTTCCAAGCTATTTGACATTTAAAATCAGTTCTGGAAAGCAAAGGGTAACAGTTGTATCAACAATATTTATCACTGTCCATTCATGTCACGCTGTTCACCAGTCCCTTTCAAAGGCATTTGTACTTTAGGGGACAATAAGTAGAGTTGATTTAGGTGCGGCTTCGCCTAATCTTTACTGGGATCAAGAGAATAAACCATTTAAAAACACAGGCTTGTATATCTAGAAAATACCTGTGTAGAACAAAGCTCTGCTCTGTAATATGATGTTGACACTGCTATTTCCTTCATTTTTGTGCTGCAAGCATCCACAAAGAAAATCTTAAATGGAGGCAAGGATCTTGATCTAGTTCAACTTCAAACATAAATGAGAAATCTGAAAAGATGGTTGACTGGAGGCTGGGATGGCAGAGGGAATTAAAAAGGAAAAATGAGAACAATAATGTAAAGGGAGTGACTTGAGGATTATTGGGTTCTAATTTATCCATTTAAAAATGAAAAGTTCCTAAATAATACATCTTTAAAAACAAAAGGAAAAGGAAAGACTTAACTTAGGAATTAACATTCCTAACAAGAGGGCAGGATTGGCTGGACAAAGAAGACATTCTAAAGGTCAACTAGTCACTGGAATTCATCCCTGCCCTCTGAGGTAAAATATCACCTATTTTCCGAGCTAGATGTATGGTGGATTTGTTTTGTCTCACCTTGAAGCAGTGCTCTTTTTTTTTTTTTTTTTTTTTTTTTTCCTGTCCATGTGCTTTTAATATTCAAAAATAAGTGTAAAAAATGCTTAACTCTCTGCTGGCATAAATAAGTATGCATGCATTTCTGCGGGTGTATATAAGTATGCATTGCACACATACCTATATATGACAGAAAAGAAAAAAAGACTAAGTATAATTTAAGATACAAATCTTTGAGAATTGACAAAGAATACTTACAGATCACAGATGCAAAAATAAGAAATATAAAACACTAGAAGTATTTTATTTCTATTCCACACAAAAGGTATTTAATAAGATCCTAAACCAAAACTCAGGCAGAACTGAAAGGCTACAAATTCATTTGGCCATGTTGTCCAGAAGCACTATTTGATAATAATGTTATATTCTGAAAATATCACAGAATAAAGGAAGCAGAATGTTTCCAGCAAACCTTTCACGCCTTCAAGAAAGACATATTGTAACATTTAAATGAGAATGTAATTAGACTGCAAATTAAGTCAGTGTTAATAACAGAAATGTTTATTCCCCAGAGCATTCGGTCATAAAACAGGAACACGTGGCTCCAAACTGTCCTTGGCATTTTCTGCACAGCTTGGGAACTCCTGTGCTCCATAGGACCTTGCCTTATGGGAACAACAGACCATGAGAAACACACGGAGGAAAAAGACTGGGGCAAAACAGCCAACTAGGGAAGCTTCAAGCCGTACAGAGAGGCTCTGGTTTGGCTCCACTCTTGAGAAAGGCAAAATTCACCCTTCGCCCTTTGGCCAGGTCACCAGAAATGCATGGGAAAGGACAGGATGTTAAAGCTATATCTGAAGGGTGAAACATGGTAAGAGTTTTCATGAATACTTACATTTAACCATAGAATTCACAGGGAGTATTTCAAACAGTAAAAGAAGTGTACTTTAATACATTTCTATTACTACACCCATTAAAGACTCAATTTTGTCCTTCTAACTGCAGTATATGTTTCCAGAAGTTGGAATAAATTATGTGTGTAACAAGGTGGCAATAAACTCTTAAAGAGAGGCACTATAAGTTAATTAATTTTTTATTTATAAAACTATTTTTTAAAAATGGAGACTCGAATACAATACCTCTAAGTAGCACATTCATTTTTTTTTGTCTTAAACTATTGTTCAAAAAAATTATTTTTGTCACCTCATCTGCATACATATAGAGAGAGACCTAACAAAGTAAAGATAACTAAAGGTCCCTTGCCTGAGTGCATACAGAAGACAAATCAAAAGAATTAGTTTTGACTTTTAATTTGGTTTATTTATAATAAATATATGATACTAATTATTACAGTAGAGTTTATGTTTTTGCACAACCTCCTGTGGATTTCTTCACTCTCTGAACTGCTTTCCTGAAATTCCTGAACTCTTTATTATTGTGACAATGTCCCAAGAAAGGTTTTGCAAATTACCCTGAACTTCTGGGCACTCAAAAACAAATTTTGTAAAACACATTTCAATGACTGCAATAACACCACCAGAGATTTACAGTAGAATAGTAAATACGAGAATTTCTCTGAAATATCCTTCTCTGACATCATCATAAGATGAAATGACTGAACAGGAAGCAGAACTTACTAACTGAACCGCCTCCCATATTTGGTTCAAACCAAAGCTAAACTCTTTCATTTTTTAACCTATAAATGACTCAACAGATGCTTACTTCTCAGTATCACTGTATTTTATATACAGTATCTTTATATTCAACATATAAATATACAATAGATTTTATATATACAATATATTTTGTATCCAATCTATAACTCTAAAACAATGCAACAATACCAAAATACCTGTGCTTCTACCCAGATTTGGAGATTTAAGACAGATGAACCCTATAAAAAATTTAAATGTCTTTGAAATTTTTTAGTTTATATTTCATATCCTTTTTTTTCCAGATTGATTACACGAATACATGGCTGATTAGAGGGTTTGTAAAGTTTATTTTTAAACTTGATAAAAATAACTTACCTCCTTCCTCATTTTCCCTAATCTCCTATCACCTTCTAAAGCAGGCTGTAGGAGATTGACACTTCCTTCTAAGTCGCCACCCAAGCGCTTAGTCCAGTATGGCAAAAGAGCCCTTGGTGCTTATGCTGGGCACTTGTGACACTCAGATAAGGAGAACAGCGTACAATTTCCTCTTGACTGCACCAAGTAACAAAGAGAATCCCTTTCTATTCCTAAGGAATATAAAGATATAAACCAGCCTAAGACTAGCTCAGGAAAACATGGATCCATGCACATGCATCTGTGGGGAATGCAAAGGCACCAACTGCCAATTTATTCCTTCTACATAGGTGAAGTCTCTCATGTGTGCCTCTAGGTATTCTCTATGTGGACCACCTAGAACACAGCGAGAGGCATGACTGAAACGCTTCATCATTGTGGACGAGAAGAGATGAATACCAGTAAATCTATATGAATGTAAAATGTAATGTAACTGAAAAGCTCTGGAACGAGGGAGCTAACTCAGGCCTTACCTTCCTTGTACTGTGCTCTTTTGCTCCACTCCACTGGGCAAAATGACTGTGAAGTCAACCAGTCTGTTGATCATGTTCTCCTTCACACTCACAAGGCTCTGGTCAGAAATGGCATCTAGCTCTGCAGGTGGCTTTTGCTCACTGTGAATTCTACTTGCTGCAGAAGGTTGATTCGGTGGAGGAGGAGCTCGAGCTTTCATTCTTCTCCTTAAGAAACAAAGGTAGAAAGAAAATTAACATTTTTTTGTGAAAAGAAATACGACATTAAAAATATACATTATCTCCACAGCCATAATCTCAAGATACTTATAAAACCTTCTATAATGTATGCCATTTTATCTTTTTCATGCAACTTTTCAATGGAGTTGCTATAAATTTATTTTTATCTCTTCTTCTCTAAAAATACGGTAATTTTTCAGCGATGCACTCAATTCCACTGCCTGCTTTCCATGCCCCACAGGACAAATTAGTTCCATAATGAGAATACAAAATAATCACTACTTTGTTGAGTAAGAAACACACTCCCACAATGAGAAACTCAGAGCAAACTGGGTTCGGTCCAGATGTGACTCGAGAAAGGTGCTTATTTCCATGAATGCATGTTCCATGAAAGTTAAATCTGCAAGAGCAGAGTTCACTTGAAGCTTCATCCCGCTACATTCGGGTTCCGCAGCGCTGTGCTCCTTACAACACTGTCTCTTCCTCCACTCTGACGCAGTGGAATGAGTTTTGGCTTGCTGTAACTCATAGGGAAATGCCATGGAAGGGTCCAACATGAACGATACCACTTCTTACCACCATATACTAAAATAGTATAGTTCTTTTCAAATACTCTGAAGAGAACTCATATTTCAAGAGAAGGCTACACGTTATGAGCTACATAGAGAAAAGCTGCATAAACTTGCAAACAACACACTTCATAGAGATCAAACATCTACACAAACTCCAAGTTTTACTCTGCTGGAAGTATTGGAGACAAATTCTTCTACATCTAGAGAGTCTCGTACCAAACACATGTTTAAGAGGATTAATGTTGATAGTTAATATTCCCAGCAATATTCAAGTCTCATTTAAGTGAGATCTTTGCATAATATAAATGGAAGAAGCAGTAATATATTTTCTGAAAGTACAGAGAAATATTATTCAAAGCTACCCTCTGATTATTTTTAATATGGCTGTTTTTAGTCACAGAAGGAAAATTACTTAGCATTATTTTTTACACTGCAAGGAATATACAGAAAATAAGAAACAAACAAACAAACAAAACCAAATAGGGCATAACTCGAGCACTAACTCTCCCAAAACAGGAAAAGATCAATAAAATGTGTGAAATATAGTGATAAAGTCAAAAAAGGGGGCAAAAAAGTGCTCATAAAAATATACATGTTAAAAATTGAACATGATCAATACCGAAGCAATTTGTCAATTAAAAGAAACAAAATCAATGAAAAGACTAAACTGTTTGAATTTTTAGTAAGTGCAACATAGATAGAAAAAAAATAAAACTTTTTCACATAAAACTGTTTGGAAATGATCCAGGTCCTCTATATTATCCAATTAACACTTAATCAATAATTTCAGTGACACATTTCAATCCGTGAAAATCATTACAATACCTCGAAATGCCACCTTCTGTGAGAGCTCATCAGGATACTGTAAGATTAGCTATAATAGAGATACTTCCATTTCTAGGTATACAGCAGATATGATAATCTACTAAGATGCCATAAGAGCTTTCACCACACTTACTAGCATATAACAACTTTTCTTCTTTTCAAAAATTTCCCCAAGAATTCACTTTTTAGCTTATATGGTCAATGAGTCATGCAGTCATCAATCACTAGCTTGTAGCTTCTACTCTGCTTCCTGCAGAGGCTTTAATTGCTTGTCAAATTGGCTTCACTTTCTATATGTCCCCTAACAGAACAGCACTGATTTACTGTCTATGAAGAGGAGAAAAAGAATATATGATTCATCTTTTGCTCAAATCCCTCTGTTCTCTCAGGCAAAGGCAATCTTCACCACACAGATGCACAGCAGTCTTGGCCCCTTGGCTAATTAGTATTGTGGTCACAGTTCTACATTGCAACAGGCCAGGCTCAATTAAAGCAGAATCTGGTTCTTTCCTAGCTTCTTATCTCTCTAGACATTTGTTTGGGCAAAGCTGGCCTTTGTGGGTAGATTGTGAGAGCAGTTCAGCATGAATCCATATCATGTCAAAGGAGAATCTTACATATAAGGCAGCTCAGTAATCATGCAGCATTCAGATTCATTTATGAATTATCTAATTCTTAACCTAATTGCTAATTCTTAACCTCCATGACAGTAACTGTATCAATCAGCTACACAGATTTACACATACACAAAAAGTTTTCCTATAAGGCTGAGGAAAATCTCCAACGCAGAGCTACAGAAAGTGACACAGTCAAAGAAGCTGGGAGGAAAAGAAAGCAAGTGGCCTGAACCTTGCAGAATTATTTCTTAAATCACAATTTTGTCCTCCTCTACTCAGCCCTGGTGAGGCCACATCTGGAGACTGTGCCCAGTTCTGGGCTCCCCAGTACAAGAGGGATGTGGAGCTGCTGGAGAGAGTCCAGCGCAGGGCTACCAGGATGATCAGGGGCCTGGAACATCTGCCCTATGAGGAGAGGCTGAGAGAGCTGGGCCTGTTCAGCCTGGAGAAGAGAAGGCTGAGGGGGGACCTGATCACTTTGTATAAATACCTCAAGGGAGGGAGGGAGAAGGATGGGGTTGGTCTCTTTTCAGTGGTGGACAGTGACAGGACTAGAGGAAAGGGCCAGAAACTGAAGCACTGGAAATTCCACAGGAACTTAAGAAAAAATTTCTTGAAAGTGAGGGTGACAGAGCCCTGGAACAGGCTGCCCAGGGAGGTTGCGAAGTCTCCTCTGGAGATCTTCAAAACTCACTTGGGCGCAACCCTGTGCCACATGCTGTAGGTGACCCTGCTAGAGCAGGGAGGTTGGACTAGATGACCTCTAAAGGTCCCTTCCAACCTTCAGGATTCTGTGATTCTATGAAATTGTGAACTCCAGCTCTCAACGCAGACAGGAAAGAACACAACGTTAACAGAATAAGTGCAAGACTGAAAAAAAGGGACTTGATATTTCAAGGCAGAAGTAAAGAACGACTGAGAGTCATGTCCATAAAGGAGCTGCAGGTGTCCTGAGAGCAGGCTAAGCTTAGCATGCTTGTTCCTCAGCAATGCTATGAAGCAACATCTCATCTCCTATAAAGAAAGGAAGAGGCAAACAAGGTCAGATACCTTAATGCCAGTTTATAACTCTGAAAATAGGAATGTCGTTTTTATTCAGCCACTTAAGATACTTTTTCCAGGCAAGTCTACAGGTAATCTTGTACAAAACTGTTCATTAGAGAGGGAAAGAAGGAAAACAAAAGAAAAGAGGTATTGTTTCATTAAAAGCATGGGGAATACCCTGACCAGTGATGCTTACTTTACATCCATAAAATCTTTACCAACATGTACTGCTTTTTCTTTTTGAGCACTGTAAAGCCCCTTTTCTTTTGTTCAAAAATGAAGAGTGCAAGTCTGCTTCCTTCACAGAAAATAGAGAAAGGAGAGGGAAAGAAATTCCCACACAATCTCTTCTGCCCAGCAACAATTCAAGTGACCTTGTATGAACTTTTCCACAATAGTGGCTATGTATTCTCCTGAAATACTGCAATAGCTTTAAATACCTGCTTTTCAAAATTTTCCCAACGATAAAACAATTTCAGTGGAGGTAGAGTCCTTTAATGTTTACATTTGTTGAGTGATGTATAGCACAACTTTTCTTAGACAGCTTTCTGGTTGTAGGAAGCAGTTTCCAGGGGCACATGAATTACAGCCTCAAAAGCACACAGGTTTGTGTTCTCATGTATGAGTGTCCCCAGCAACTACAGCCACAACATACTGAGAAGCCTGACAGTAATACTGTTTACTCAACAGAAAAAAAACATTTGGCTTTATCATAGCTCTGATGACTGCAAAGGACAAAACAAACCCACTTCACAATAAAGTGGTGGAAACACCCATCTTTCCCTGTCATTAGTATTTAGAAATCTGGTAATTCCCTTCTTGTTACTAGTCTGCTGATGAAGCTGCAAGCAAGAACACTTTCAACCCGTGTGATTTGATTAAGGTTATATGAGATCAGTACCATCCTAAGTGTGAAACAGAGCAAAGACAAGTGGTTGTTTCTAAGGCACAGATGTAGAGGGCCTTTTAAAATAATTGAAATACCTTATCCCACTGTAATCCAAAATGAAAAAAAGCATAATACCATGAGACAATCAGACAAAACACATGAATAACCTACCAGCACCGTTGCCTATCTCCAAGTGCTGTAGTACAGCAAGTAGAACAGCAGAAATGAAGATTTGCAGCACATGAAGGAACTTTGCAAGAAGGCAGTACAAGCCCTTTGGACCTATACTTTATTAATATATAACTACAAGGTAGTAGGATGCAACCTTGGCCTTATAATCCCATGCTGAGACAACATGATCTGTATTTCAAACAGAAATGGTCCTGGAACTTCCACTTTCATGGGTAATGACACACAGGTAGATTGCTCTTTTTAAGATAAAGTCTAGGATGCAAAAACCTGAAAATGATCTTACACATTTCTGCTATGCTCAGAAAAAAAAAATACAAAAAAAACCCCATAATCCTCCCTGTGATGTTAAGCAAAAGGTAAGACTGGTTCCTTAGATATCAACAGTGAAAGAAGAGCTTAACTGGTTTAGCTTCATGGTAAAACCTGGTCACACATACACATACCAGCAGAACTGGGGTAGCATTCACTTTCAGTATGATGACCTAATAGTATACGGCCTCCAAACCAGAAAAATCAATTGCAGTTGTTTCATGGTAGAAGGCTGGAAGGCCTCTAGAGGATGTCTGGGTGACCTTCACATGCTCGCCTGATGCTCAGTAAGAGGAACAAACCAACCTAAGTGTACTCTGGGATGGGCACAGTACACAAACACCACATTCCCCATGTGGAAGATGGAGACAATGAAGTAGGTGTTATTGAACCTCGGATGACTGCACTCCTACAGACTTGCAAGCATAAACACACACACACTCCTGATCAAGGCAAGGCCAGATGAGTACTTCCATATGCACAAAATCTCCAGCAACTTCCACAGCAAAACCAGGTATGAGGCAGATCTTGTACTTTCATCAATCAAGGCAGACCGTTTGGGAGGACCTTCTTTCCAGCAATGTCTAGAAAACAAATCAGATCTCCTTTAAAGAGTGCTTCTCTCTCACTCTTCGGTGTTCACAATAAAGGAAAGAAAACTCAGATCATGGACTGGGGAAAGGGGCGCTGTACGAGAATAAACAGTATGCCGAGTTTACCTCAAGCAACTCTTTCAACTCTTCCAACTTCTAGATGTAGAAGTCCAGAAAAAATACATAGTAAAAAAAAAAATCCAACCCAAATATTATTTCCAAATAATTTGGAAATAATATTATTAATTCCAAATAATAATATAATATTATTATTAATTCCAAATAATTTGGAAAACCAAATAGAGTAAATTTTTGAGTAAAGCCACATCAAGAATTCTGAATGACATCTGGATAAAGAAACTAATCCCACAATGATGCCGAACAGGTAACAATGAAAAGATGAACAGTCTGTGAAAATGCCTGGAACTGCTACACAGGCAGGCAGATCATTAAGACGATCCTACACAGCAGATACATACCTCTGATATCTGTAATGCCTAAAACAGATTGATTTAATTTAGTCTTTGGTTTGCTCTTTACTTGGAGAAAAAGAGCAAGCAAACATTCTCAACTTAGTCTGGCACAGGAAAAATACTGCTGTATTTCACATATGTGCCACAGAGGTGACTTTCAACCTTTAACTAATTGCTTCATACATGGCAAACAATTTAAAAATCTAAAATATCTGACTTTTCTGCATAGCATCTTGTTTCCTGTATTATTGTATAACATGCCCTACTTAGAGTACTACAAAAAAAACCAAAAAAAAAAAAAAAAAAAAAAAAAAAAAAAAAAAAACCCTGTTCGACAGTGGAATTTTTCACCAAAAACCAACATCTAATCATTTACTCCTATGTTGAGAGAATTCAAGGAAAAAATTGTGTTGTTTAGATTAGCTTACTCTTAAGCATTTCTGTTGCTTGTTTAAATATTGTTTTCAGTACAAATTCCCTGCTTATTAAGGTACAGAATTCTTTAATGCTCTTATTTCAAGCATTTACTTCCATTTGGTATGACTTTAGAAAGATCACACCACTCCTAAGGAAGGATCAAATTAACAGCTATGATGAAAATGATTCCCTTACCGGAGTGATAAACTTACCCAAAAGAGACAAGAAAAAATAATTTGTTTTTGGCAAAGAAATGAAAGTTATTTAATTATATTTTTTGATATTCTATTTCAGTAGATCTTCATCTACTGATAAGAAACCCTACAGCCTTATGTATTTTAAGAATAGTTTTAATGCCAGAAAAAAAAAAGTGAATGGAGTGAGTGTATTTGCAGAGGAGGGAACAGGGATAGAAGTACGTGACTGCACTTGCCCGTGGGGGAAGAAAACAAACAAAATTCCCCAAAAGGGAGCTGAGATATTGCACAGTCTAACTAAAGAATTGAAGTTCTTTACATGGTAGCTGTAATTTTAAATCTTTTGGAAACTTTAGCAATGAAAGTTGTGGTACGGTTTTTCAGGCACAAATGTGCTATCAATAAACTAATCGATTTCAGGAGTGCACATCCTGTCACAAGGTAGCAACGTGGCTGCTGCCTTTAAAACCGGACACATCTGCTGAATAAGGAATAAGGGAATGGGAGCCCGCCTGGCTGGGGTGCAGGCTCCTGCACTGGGACCATTTAGCTGAATGAATGAGGGAGTCATCACTTAACAGGAAAGCCAAGTGATTTGTTATTACCATACAGCTGGTGTCCTCAAATACACGTTTGTTTGTTTTTTTTAATGCCTCTCCCACACTTTCGGTGAGGCATGTGCAAGGTAGTGCTTGGTGCAAGCATGTCATCCTTCAATGGGAGCATAACCTTCCTCTCTGTCACTGAGGAGAGCCCTCCAAAATTGAGTATAATGAGTCTCATCAATGCCCCTATGTTTTTAGGGTTGACAGAAAGCATTAAATGGACACTCTGACTTCATATATTTCACAGACTGTGTAATTTCACCCCACGTACACTTCACTGAGCCCTCACTTTCAGGGAAAGCAGGGTTGAGCTGCACTAGAGGTAGGTTTTAACTGATCAAGGAAGAATACTGCATCTTATATGGGCTTTTACAACCACTAAACCACAGCCATAGTAGGGAGCCAAGTAGATCTACCTGTATCAGTTCCCAAAGCAAAATACAATGTGCATACAAGCCCTGAAGAATGAGTTTCAAAAAGCAGCCAAATCCCCAGATTTGGGCAGGCACCCGCCCCACTTAATGAAAACACTGCCTGAATAAGCACTGCAAGGTCTGGCCTAATACCGGTATCACAGGACTTTGGAGATACCACCCACGCATTGCGTGTGTGGCACGGACCACACTACAAGCTGGGGCCATCAGTGCAATCCCATCGGTTTTGCATTAGTGCAGAGGCATGAATCAGGGAAGCAGCTCATCTTAATTAGTTATTTGCCTCATCCAAGTGAAATAAGTGTTAAAGGAAAAACAAGGCTCCTTGCTGTTAAAGGCAAGAGAATATAGATTAGTTATTCCAGCATGCTAAGTTCCCATGTTTTAACTTGCAGCTCTGTTGCACTGCTGTGTCAGAGATGCACCAACAGTTTTCACTCCTCCGTTTGGGAGATCCAACCAAAAAACAAAACATCCGCTGGCCATTCATTGTGTAGGCTGGATAAGAAGCCTCTCCTTCATAAAACAGTTTGCTAGGAAAACACAACAAGCAGCATGCTCAGTGAGGATAATGGAGCCTTACTCCTTTCAAACTGGCATTTTGCAGAGTAAAGAAGATTTGGATGAAAAGTAAAAGTATAAAAAATAATTAAAAACAATCTGATGAAGGCAGCATATACCAGTTTCAGAATGCCAATGCTCAGCTACGTGCATACAAGCTAAGACTACCCACTAGTTTTCACACTGGCCTATTACAAAAGATTATCAGGCAATGGCTGTTAAAACAGCTGCAGAGGAACCAGCAAAACATCAGTGTGAGGTATTCAAAGATGAGCCCCTCTAGGCTCTCTCCTCTAAGCCAGGCTACACCTCACTGGTGCTTTCGACATTGTCACAGTTCGGTTTTTGCCCCAGGAATGATTGGTTATCTTTTCACTCCATGCAAGCAAAAGAAAGAAAACAACAACAAAAAATCACTCATCTGCAATATTATCCTGTTCCTTCAGCTGCGACTAACATCAGGCTCGTTAGCACAAATATGCTTAAATAGGGGGAAAAAAGAGGTGTTTTTATGTTAATAGTCTTAAAGAACAATGGTGCAATGTGGTTTAAGTACAATGCATTAAAAACAGAGCCACTCATGCTAACACCCCACGAGTATGTAAAGCTACATCCATAAAAGTGCTCCTTGCAACGGTTCTTGTCACATCCAGGTGACACTTTATCATCTGCTCTTTTAGGTGCTCTGAAATTTCCATGGAACCGATTCAGGGGCACTCAGTTCAGCACGTAGGGGACTGATGCTACACAGGGAGCCCAAACAGAGTGAGTTTGCTGCAGGTGACAAATCCTGTGGCTGAACTGTGACAATCACGGGGTCATAACACCATTGACTGGCAAGACACACTGTGAGGTTTCTCTGGGGTATCCAAAAATTCGTAGGCAGTTTCACACTGGCTAGCTATATTATTAACCATGCCCACTTCTGGCATGAATAAAAAAGCCCACAGCATTTCCAAGTATTTTGGAAGTAGCTCTGGCATATCATCCTCCGAACACTTTAAGAAATAATACATCCTTCGAATATATTCCTTTGAAAATGTAAGCCACCCTTGCAAGGACACTACAAGTCTCAGCCCACTGTCTTCCTCTCTTGCCTGCTGCCCCAATGCTCAACACAAAAGGAAGCTTAAGTCAGGAAATGTCAGTTAGTAGTACAACCAAACACCAAGAGGATTTATTGACACACAGCAATTATATCGGTTTTTATCTCATTTATTACTAGCAAAACAATGCAAAGCAATGAGATGATAATTTGTTTCTAAAGGTGGGGAGGGGGAGGAGGACTCAAGAGGTGCTTATGCAAGGTGGAACCTATACCTCAGAAATATGCTGAGACGTGCTCACAAATACACGGTACTTTATGTCCTCTTAAGTTACAATTGTTGTGCAGATTTCAGCGTGGTTGTCTTTTTTTCCCGTCTGCTCTTATCAATAAGTAATCACTTTTAATAAGCTTATTTTATATAAAAGTTTAATGCTTAGCAATTTTGACTAATAAACTCTGCTGTAGTGACTTACATTATCTATTAAGAGACAATATCAAAGTGTACTTGCTGCTCAGAGCTGATTAAGTGTACCCTGGATCATGCTCTATCTTTGTGCCCACAGACTTTTTATATCACTACCTTCTGTTGGGAATAGCCTTTGTCCTCATAGCCTTGAGGACTTTACAGATGAGGCCCTACTGCAAGGAAGGGCCTTCTTTATTATCTGTTTAAAAGAGATACAAAAGCTGCATTAGTTAAAAAAAATAAAAATAACACACATATGTAGCTAATGAAATCTTGCTGCAGTATACCCACCATGCTGGCTAGTTTCTGAAGCTAAACTACACTTCTAAGTGGGAGTGTAATGGGAAGGCATTGCTGTTTATCAGATGGAGAAGAATTATGTTCAGAAAGATTAATTGCTTAAATGAGAGCATTTACAGTAAACACTAGTGCACATTACCATGTGCTGGCATCTAGAAATGGTGGCCAGAAAACAACTGCTTCAGAAAACCTGCATACCCTCATGAGCCAAAAAAGGTATCACGGATGACTTTTTAAAGCTAATGGGTGTCCAGGCCAGAGTAAAAATTCTCAAGCTCAATTCTAGAAAATCCTTTGAATACAAAGGGACTTCCTTCCCAAAAGAGGGAGGAGGGTGAAGCCCAGGAGGTCACTGGAGATGCTATGAAGAGCATTTTCTTTAGAGGACTGGAGATGCTCTGCTTCTTTAGAGCACACTGTTTTGTGAAGTACTTTTTACTTTCACTTACAGAGAAATAAAAGCACGGATGCCAGGACATTCTTTACCCTTTTAATCATATTACTAATTAGCATTTATAATTTATTCATAATTTATACTTCAACACACAGAAATCATATACATCAGTATATTAAAAAATGTTAATTATGCAAATATGCAGTTTCAATGAGGTAAGGAAATACCCACCCTTAACACAATAGTCTTACTGTTGTCTGAGTCCATAATTATGGGATGCCACGGTTGCTTTTATTGGAGATTTCCACTGCTTCATTTGTTTTTTTTTTTTTTTTAATGTATTTTGCTGATGCTGATTTGCTTTATTAATTGCCTAACCAAAAAAAAAAAAGAAAGAAAAAAGGCACATATGTTCTGCTTTCAGTTTTCAGATACTCTTTTTTTCAAAATGATAAAGTAATGGCACATGAGACAAGTATATCTTAATTACAGAACTGAAATTTGAGAGAGCAAATCATATATTTCATTATAAAGAAACAAATCCTATTTCAATTTTGCACCAGATTAAAGGATGAAATTGATAGATGAAAAGAAACTCTGATGAAAAAGTAAATAGGAAATACAAATTTAATGCACAATATTCTCTTTCTTCACATAGATAAAAACACTTTAAACAGAAATCAGCTGATAGGTAGGGTTGATGATTTTTAAAGGGGTCATTTTTTTAAAGATGATTTTTAAAGGTAAGCCAAAAAGCATTTGCTTGGTTGATTTCTGTTTAAAATTATACCTACCATTCCCTGTAAGCATATGTGGTACTTTAGAGATTTGAAATTTCACAAAACAAATGGGGATATGGTATCAATTCAAGCATTTAAAAGCCTCATGGGCAGTAAACTAGAAAAAGTTATGAAGAAAATTGTGATAAATCAAAACATGGGAATGTCAACACACAGGGTGAGTATCAAATAAAGAGAAGAAACAGCCAAAGAGCCTCCCTCCATATCATGTTAACTCAAATCAGGAACTAGGAATCCAGTGTTCTGCTCATTGGAGGCACTGATTCAGATACATCGAAGGAGGGACACAAGAGTTAGGACCAAAATGAAATTTCATAGAATCATAGAATGTTTAAGGTTGGAAGGGACCTCAGAGGTCATCTAGTCCAACAGCAGGGTCACCTAGAGCACATGGCACAGGGCTGCATCCAAGCAGGTTTTGAAGATCTCCAAAGAAGGAGACTCCACAACCTCTCTGGGCAGCCTGTTCCAGTGCTCTGCCACACTCACTGTCAAGAAATGCTTCCTTAAGTTCCTGTGGAACTTTTGGTGCCTCAGCTTGCAGCCATTTCCTCTAGTCCT
>JAUBOD010000156.1:928246-1000878 GCA_032353885.1 Nothura maculosa
GGTGTGGCCTCACCAGGGCTGAGTAGAGGGGGACGATCACCTCCCTTGACCTGCTGGAGACGCTCTTCTTAATGCACTCCAGGATCCCACTGCCCTTCTTGGCCACCAGGGCACACCGTTTGTCATCCACCATGACACCCAAGTCCCTCTCTGCGGGGCTGCTCTCCAGCAGTTCAACCCCCAATCTGTACTGATGCCCAGGGTTATTCCTCCCCAATGCAGGACCCTGCACTTGCCCTTGCTGAACTTCATTAGATTTCTCACCGCACAGTCATCCAGTCTGTCCAGGTCCCTCTGGATGGCAGCACAGCCCTCAAGGCTATCAGCAATTCCTCCAAGTTTAGTATCATCAGCAAACTTGCTGGGGGAGCACTCCATCCCTTCATCCAGGTTGTTAATGCACAGGACCAGAAAATTTCCAGAGTTTATATAAACTTACAGACTAGGACAACCAGGATTTCAGCCCTAGCAGCAGGCTGCTAGACACAGGAACGATGCTAAAAATAAGCAATGCTTCCCAGAGAGCAGAAAGAACTACTACCAAGGAGCTTTACACAATATTCAGCAGTGACTCAATGCAAACGCTATGTAGGTGCCAATGGGTCGCTCATCACCCCAGCAGTGATACAGCACAGTGTGGACATGCTCCAGTTTCCTTCTAACCCTCCATGGACCCAAAAAGCCCATATCATAAAATGGAATATGGGACCACCTTATGACATGGACCACGATATTTACATTAAAGCTCATGCAAGGTACACAAGTCTCACATGCAAACAGAAAAAAAAAAAAAGAAAAAAAAAGAAAAAAAAATGGTAATTTGGAGCTGGTGTTTCAACCAGGAGAAAAAGTTTAGATTTGCTTGTCAGAAAGAAACAAATAGTAATACTAATGAAGCCTGATTAACTTCCTATCTTGTTGGGACAGATTTTGATACTTAGAGGAGGTGAGAAACACAACTGCAGCTTTTCTCCATCTGCGAGCACTTGAAGTCTGTCTTCAGCTCAGTGCTTGATGCTGCCATGATCCTCTGGATAGGGTAGTTCCAGGGTCTCTCTTCTCTAAGCTTCTCTTTCCCCCTTTCAGGGAAACTGAAGCCAAACCAATGGATTAAATTTGTGAAGAAAATACAGGCAAACAACAACAACAAATAAGCACCACTTTCTAAAACCATAATGTCAAAGTATTCTGACACTGCATGGTTATATGTGTTGGCTAACCATGCTCAGATAAGGGTACCTTGTCCTTTCCAATAGGTGCCACCTGGGACAACAGAGTGAAGACAGAAGAGGTAAGGGATTAATTAGTTTCCTCCTCTCACAGAACTCATAAAAACCAGAAGAGCAAAAATCTGGATGACGCCAGTGGGAGTTTTGCCACCGGCCTTGGGGAAAGCCAAGTGTTCAGGCTGGCAGGGCCCCAGCAGAGCTCGGCCTCACGCCCGCGCCGACACCTGCAACTTCCTGCGGCTCCCACGCGGCTCTCCTGCACCAGGACCGAGCTCCTGCTGCTCCTGCAGCCTGCAGACACCGACAGCACCCGGCCCAGGCGTCCGCCTCACCCACCTTCACATCCGCAAGGCAAATTCCTATGCTCTCATACTTCTTGCTATTAAAAAGAGAGGTATCTAACGTAACTAGCATATAAAAGGGAGGAAAAGGAAAAACAAAATAAAAACAAAACAGAAAACAGCCCCCGACTCCCTGCCAAAATTAAATCCCACATGTCAATAAGAAAAGCAAGCACGGTCCCTTTTCCTGCATTACCACTGCAACACTACCAGTTCCGATTCTAAAATTAGACAGAGGGATCAAGTAAATCTTAGGACTCCAGTCAGAGCCTCCTTGGTCACCTCCTCCAACAGTGGAAGGTCAGTGACAGCTGGGGAAGTCCGCAACACCCGGGTGGAGAGCGCCTCTGGGGCCAGGGCCTAACAACCGCTCACTTGGCAGAGGTTGGCACTGTTCTTCCCAGAGGAGAGGACACTCAACCATTAACACATCTCACCTTCTCCTTGAAATTTAGCGGACTTTCCTGACTGAGAAAATCCTGGATCCACCAGTCAAAGCCAGAAGCGTTCCCCAGCAAATATCAAAGCCCAGATGATGCACAGGCCATTGAAAGACTTAAAGATTGTTTCCTGAAGTCAAAATCAGCCTTAGTAAATAGCAGGGCTGTAGCACTTTTGGCAGATCTTGTACAACACGTGCTGTCTTTACTGCTGTCTGTATTTTGGAACATAAAGAATTTTCCTGACTTCCTTAAACAGAAGTAACAACTTCCAGCATATAATCTTGTTTATAGTGTCATTTATGATTATCATGCTTAAAAAGGTATAATCCTGAGCAAAAGCACAAACAAAAGCTTTTTCTCCCTCTTCCATCTCATTTTACAGACAAAATGCAGCAAGTAAATACTGTTTGACATAAATTAAGCAGTCTTCTTTCTAAAAAGTTTCTGCCTTCCAAAGCCTTTTGAACTGGAAAAAAATGCCATTCACATCTGCCTGTCAAGCAGCTATGTTAAATGCTCTGCCATTAAAACATCTATTTCAACTTCCTGGTAGCATCCAATCTTACTCCAGCACATCATATAAAATCTTACACTCAGTAGTTTAACATAGCCATATATCCTGAAACAGTTCTGCTCTGAGGCTCATATATTAGCTGAACTTTAAAACAACAACAACAACCACCAAATACCAACAACAGAAACAGAAAAAGCATTGTGTAGAGCTACATCTTGTGATTTTGTGCCCAGTTTCCTGACAGTACCAAAAGTCTCCTTCTTCCCAAGCTACCGAGTTCCTATGGCAGCCAGGGACACACATCTAGATACATGATAGGTACATACGACTACCGCAAGTGTTCTCCAGTCCTGCAGCAGGTAGATACAAATAACCATCCTCAGCTGCACTGAGCACTCATTGACTGGAGCTGCTGAATCAGTGCTGGACTCCATGAGAAAGAGGATTCATCACAGCCAGACCAGGATGGAGGAGTCAGAAAGGATTTCGATGGATACGGGAACTGGGATCACAAGGTTTCCTTCCGCACGGCACCACCTACCGCTCAGCCTCTATGCTGGATCTATTTCGAGTCCCAAGGAAATGACAGCGATCCTGTTCAGGTTACGCTCTGAGCTAATCCCATTCCCGCCCTGCCGGAGGAGTATGGCTGAATGGGCCGCGCTGACAGCTCACACCCACGGGGATGGGACACGGCCTTTTGTGGTGTGACCTCCTAGAGCAGGGAAGGCCTTGGCTGGGCACACCAAGGAAACAAGCAAGAGGCCTTCTCACCTTTCCCAGAGCACACCAAGGCTGCTTCCCCCTTATCCAATGTATAATACACATATTTATGTACGACGCTACCACATCATCGTTTCTTGAGGAGTAGTATTAAATATTATATAAAACTGCATGCATTTTTAGACTACTCCATTTCCCAGCAGCATTGCTTTATTTTCTGTGCAAATTCTGATACAATACTCCTCAACTGTACATTGAAAAAAATGAATGATTAGAGACTGATAACAGCATAGGTCAAAGCATGACACAAATAACTACCACTGAATGCTCAGGGAAAGCTGCACTAAACCCAGGAAACAGCCACCTCTGCCTTCTTGGCAGAACTCCTTATTCCCAAAACTGGGCAGTGGAATCAGGCAGCAAAGGGCTATATTTGATAACCTTCTAGACCATTTTTTTTTCTTCCTCCCCACTGATATAATAAATTGTAACATGCCAAAAATACAACCTTGCAGTAACAGAAGACATAAGGGACCTTCAACCATGTGTGTGTCATCACTGCCCACATCCAGAACTAGGGAAAGAGACACTGGAACAATAACAAACCACTGAGTCATTTGTTGACAAGACCACCAACATCAGATCCTCAGGAAAGGAAGCGCTTCACATAGGCAGTAATATAAAAAGCCCACCTCAAAGAAATCAAACATACACAGAAATTATCCAGAGTAACATATGCAAATAGTCCTATTTCTCTGTCAGCATCACTAGACTTCTCAATGTGCCAGACATTCCTATTATCCTCATCAAATTCATATTAAAAGCAAGGTAAGTTTTAAACACAGATATGCTTGGTCATAGGATTTGATCTAGCAAGATGGGGTAAGAGAAAAAGGAGAATTTAGTTTCACTGCTTCTTCGGTCAAAATAAGTAATGAATTAAAAGCTTAACCTTTCACAGAATACTTGGCATGCTGATAGTCTTGGCAAATGACAACCAAATTAAACGTATATGAATGGTGTCACTTGCCAAGTGTAATCACTTATTTTTAACCTGTGAAGAGTCTAACAATTGAAAATATCTGGGTTGGGCTTACAGAGTAATTCCACACACCCTTTTCAAGCACTCAGGCATAGCTAGTAGTAATACAAGGCATTGAAAAGAGATAAATCTGAAACGGAAACATGAAAGTAAGGAAAAATATCCTTCCTATACTCGTGATAGTAGTAAGAAAATAGTATGCAGCATATTGTTGTTTTTAATTTCTGCTGCTGGAGATGACGGGACAGACTCAAACCTGGGAAGAATGCTGCATGCAATACTGATATTAATGTAAGGATTCAGCACTAGCATGAAAATAAACTTGTTAAACTGACATAAAAATAAACAGCCCAGCCTCAATCTCCTCCAGCAGTAACAACTTGTAATCAGCAAACTTGAACCCATTAAGAACTGATGTCAAGCAGAGAAGTGTGTTTGCTATATAAAGAGAATTTTCACTAGTCCATAAGCATTTTTTATCATCACGCAAACAATTTTGCTTGAGAGCCAGCAGCCAAACACAAGGACGGGCTGTTGGTCCATAACGTCCCATTCATTTTCCTGCTGCAGACTCCCTCTGTAAACCGGGCACCACTCTCCATTCCTGAGCCCATCCAGTTTCCTATCCCGTGACAAAGCTCATATAAAGCAATATATGTATCAAGGAAAGCTGGAGAGCTGAGGAAGACATAGCAAAGATGAGAACAGAGACAAGATTTCCTCATGATCTGCTTACTGATCTACCCCTTGCCCAATCTGTAGCAACTACGTAAGTCTCCTAAGCAGTTTAGGCAACAGGTTATATCCAAGCAGATATAATTATCCAGACTTATGCTGGATAATTAATCCTTTTGCTGTGTGGGAACAAAAACAAACAGCAGCAGCTATGTCAACCTCATCAGAGCATCTAAAGCCAGGCTTATGCCTAGCCCAAGAAAGCTACCTGGGAAAAATGATGCAGCTCTTAAATCCACTTTATCTCTTACCTGCAGCAGGGATGTTGGGCACTTTACATGACGACATGAAAGGACAAGGACTCAGGAGAGTCGTCACCTGTGGCACACAGCAGGGTAACAACATTCCTGCTCCTAAGGGCACCACTGTCGGAGTGCACATGGAGTCCTCTGGCAAGAGTCTGTCCTATGTGTCTATAGAGCTGTATTTTATGTCTGTTCTGCTGACACTGGGTGTAAACAGTCACCACCAATGTGGCAAATCAAATCACTTCAAGGAAAAAAAAATATATTTAATTTTTGTCCTGATTTTTCCCTCATTCACTGAAACCTAGCACACTGATGATATCCAAGTCCAGAAAGTAAATGAGCAAATGCAAATACTCTCAGATGTGCTTGTGTCAGAGTCTGGAAGCAAACACACAACACTCCTTTCTTGAATTCAGATGAACCTGCCAAGCATAGAAATAAAGCAACTTATAGCTAAGCTACAAACAGCCGCTTCATAAAGCTACCCCAAAGGAATGCTGCTTCGACAGCAAACACCAACACAAGGTAACTGCAACTTCCTTGTACGGTCACACAGTAGGGGATGCACCAGCAGATCCACATGACAGAAGACAGATTTGGCAGAGTACAGAAAAACCCAGAACTGTGTTTCTGTTTCGGGACATCATTACGTGGCCAACCTTGCTACTGAATATTGTAAGATAAAGGCTGCAAATATTGAAGTAATACCTTCTTGTACAGGTAAGTAAGAGTCTTAAAAAGGAGTCAGACTCTGATGGTCCTACTTGGCTTGAGACTTGCAAAACATGATGTTGTTTTAGAAAAGCTGCTCCTACCTCAAGGTATTGATCACTGCTGTTCTGCTCATGGACTTATACCAGGACAGTTGTAGCACGTTGAATTCAGCTCTCCGAGTTCAAGACAGATTTCTGGTCACTTGCCATGTCTGTCCATTTAGAAAATGGGTATATAAAGCCCCATAAAATAACATGTGCCTATTTAGGTGACTCAATTTTACAATCTCGCAGCTATTTTCAGAACCTTAAGAGTCACTCTGTCCTGGGAGGAAAGGTATTCATTTCCATTACCACTTACCTCTATACACTAGTAAGCATTTTTAGTGAATCTACAATTTAGCTTGGGCTTTTACCCTCAATTCCAAATCACCACCTAAAAGGACACAAATATGACCAATAATACATATGTCCCACTTTGGGGAGCTCTCCTAACCCCTAAACTTCCAGTAGGACAACACAGGTTTAAGATTCACCAGGCTGGCTGGAGCTGTTAACTCTTTCCGGCACCCCATATTGCTCAAGCTGCCACTGCCTTCTTATGGTAGGATAAAAAGTTAAAAGAGGAACCTCTCCCTTTCTCCCAATGAGGCTGTGCAAATCACAATGTTATGCACTTGCCTATAAGCATCTCTATTAATTATCCTGTAGAGAGAGAGGAGGGAAAAAAGAACAAATTCAAAGAAGGGAAAAAAAGACATTTGAGATGATTTTATAGCAATCTTCACAGAAATAAAATTTAAGAGAATAAATTTCCCTCAAGTAAGTTAACATTGCCCATTACTTCAGTGTGATAACCTTAACCTACCAATAAAACAATCAATTCTTGGCTCTATTTAATACACCTATCCTATTCCTGAATTCATTTTGAGAGAAATTTCTGTCCAAACTGACTGAAGTTGAGGATCTCATTCTTCTCAAGTCAAAAAATAATTATAAAAAAATCTTAAAGAATGCTATGCATAATGTATGGAGATATAAAGCTGTTTTCAGATGGTATTACACCAACAGAATTAAAAGATTTTCTACAGTAGAAAAGAAAATTTAAAAAATATGTTTTATAGCTTTTTTAAACACTTTATTATTGGAGAATAGGAAAGAGTCTATTTAAATTATCATTATTTATTTGGTTGATGCAAAAACTGGGATATAATAGCATATAATAGATACATTTTTTCCTTTTTTAAGGCTTAGTAGCCTGCAACAAATTACTAGTACCTGGAACTTCTAAAATGAATTATGTCCTTAAGATGAAAGGCATCAGGAGAAGAAGTAGGATATAAAAAAGGCGTATTAGCACAAACTGGAAAAAAAGGAGAGGGTAAAATGAACCTGCAGGAACAAAAGCAATAGAAAAGAAAGAAAAACCAAAACGAAGAGATATGTTATATTTATGCTGGTTCTCATCATCCTCAAATAAAACTTATGCTTAAAACCAGTGAAATAGTATCTATCAAGCTTTAAAATTCTCTTCTTCAGGTTTTTAATTATTTTTAAGAAGGGAAATGATGCTCTACTCAGGCTTAACTGAGTGACTGTTAAAGCATCACACTTGCAAGCTGAAAAGAATCTGCAGATAAACCTAGTGCTGCCAGATACCCTGAGTATCTGCTCTTTTTTACCAGTAATCTGCTGCAAGCTAATCTTTGATATCACAAGCACATCATTGTGCATAAGAAAAAAAGGCCACTGTCCGTACAACTGCTGCATTTACAGTGGCTATTGTGCAGTATCCAACTTGGGAGCAAGACAAAAAAGCGGAAACAGTGATTACAGCCAATATAAAGGGGTTACCCATCACAGGGAGCATCCATTTGATGTTACTAAGAATAAGAAAGATTTTTAAAAAGAAAAAATAAAACCCTTCAACTATAGTCCATCTCCTGCCTATGCATTAGTATTTTTGCAGAGAGCTCTAAATGAAGGAAAAATACTTAATATTGCATTAGGCATTCTCATTCTACAGCTTGATCCATCTGCGAGTTGATGAATTAGCTGGTGCAGAAGATTTCAAATGTTAACTCTGTACACATAGCAGAAGACCAGTATGATCTATGCTTGTAAAAAATATAAATATAATTAAAAAATGTAAAAATAAGCACCTACGACACAGTAAGAATGTGCATGCATGCATATTTTTCATTCTGAGATATTATCTGGCACTGATACAGCAGTTCAAGGCATTCTACATACATATAACTTCTGAGCAGATGCTGCAGTGAACAGATGCGCTCAGCTTCCAATAGATAGTAAGCAGAGGTGCTGAATCGGTGCCTTTTCACCTCAAGTCACTTGTGTTTCGTTCTTGGAAGAAAACAGAAGATGAATAAAGTACATTTCAGAAACAGTTACATAGGAGCACTCTGGCAGTGCCAACTGTTGAACTCAAGTCAACTTTGTAATACCCGATTCTATATATTTGATGCTAGATATTATCACAGAAAAATGACAAAGAATTGAACTTTGAATACAAGCTTCAAGAGAGGAGAAAGCACAAACCACACTTGCTACTAGCTTCTGAATGTAAGGACACCCTGAAACAATCTTACCTGCCAGAGAAGCTTACAAAACTACACTAGTAGAAGTGCTACAGGATGGGTAAGCAGCTGCAGATTGAAAACTCCTGCATAAGACTAGAAACGTTCTCTGATGCATTCAAATGCATCCTGAATTTACTGTGAGAAAGATCTGCAGTTTTAAAGCTGCAGAACCCAGCTGACATGTTGCAATATCAGTTCAAAAGGGCAACAACTTGCTGTCTAATGATAATGGGCAAGGTTCTTTTAGCTGCTGTTTTTGCAACTACACTAAGAAGGCATTGGGGGCAGAGTTCATCCTCCCCCTAAAGGGTACCATACACTAAAGCAAGGATTTCATTGCCTGTAATGCATTAAGGGTGAGCTACGATTAAAAGCTATAGTAGAATCCCACTGAAGGATTTTTTAGATATATTTTACATGATAAAAAAAACTACGCTGAAAAACTTCTATTCACAGCGTAACCCTCACAGCGCAATCCTAACAGTGCCAATGATTAGTCTGATTTATTTCCTCAGAGAGTGCTCTTCATATCCTTTTCTTGGCAGTCTGGTCCCACACTAAATATGCCTGCTTGAGAAGAACTTCTAAACTTTGTATCCCTAAAATTTCTATCTCCAAGACAACCTGTACCTCTTCTCTCCTACAACAGAAATTGGACAATAACAGATAGCAGACAGCTCAGTATTGCACATTTCTCAATACATATTGCATCAACTAATCACATGCCCTTTGCTTTCTCAAACTGGAAAGAAAAACATGCCTAAAAGTAGTTTAATGAAATAATATTTGTACATCAACTTCCACATGAAAAAAAAATCAAGGACAGACAACAAAATCATGACATTTTCATCCATGCATCACCACCTACAGGGAAAAAAAAGAAATACTGCCCCTGTTCCGTGGTAGTAGATGGAGCCTGTGGTAACTGCCATGTTCTCTTCTCTGCTGTCAAACCAAGAAATGGCAACATCTGTAAAGTCTTTGCTTTCAACTACCCTGTCCAAAGATTCACTTTTCTTTGACTTGTTTCCCAGTCAAAACAAAATTCTCTGCATTTTGAGGATCAAGAAGGTTATTACAAGCAGCCAATCTCTTTGATCAACCTTTTCCCATTCACTATCACCTTTTGGCGCCAATCTGTGCTAGTGTTTAAGCTTTTAGCATCTTTACCAATGTGCCTGCTACTCAAACTCACAGAGTGAATGGTACCAATCTGAAAGCTGCAGACCACAAGTAAATTGTAATGGCAAAGGCAGAAGGATGAATTCGTCCTCCAGAGAATTGAGGGCATAACATGCACAGACAATTCTGAGCCCTTCGAATAATGTGTATCATGAATGAATGCATAGATTCTCACAAAAGGGATCAAAAGAGACAGAGCAACCTCCCCCATCCTGCAAACACTAACCAGGAAGTCAGCCCTTTCTCCATGATCTTTTAAATCACCCAGCTTTCCAAATTTTACATTACGAAGCTTAGTGGGCTCAAAACACTCCTCATGTTATTCCCTCTTACCTGCTAGATTCACACTTCCACTAGCTCCAGATCATTTTTGTTTCCTTCTGTGATCAACATCACCTCCATTAAATCCAGCCTCTCAGCACCAAAGTCCTTTCTTGTCTACTGCTGGCTATAGGATTGGTAGGTGAAATTCCCCACAGGTACATCACACTCATAGGTGTGCCATGCATAGCTGAATGCAAGAAAAAACATTACAGATAAAGTGGCATAAAGTCTAATTTTCTTACATAGTTTTGAAAGGAAAAGGTCACAGACAGAATGTGGCAACCAAGCCACGGCTGCCATCCAAAGCAGCACCAGCTGGGCTAACACTGCTCCAGAGCTCCTTCACAATAGCTGCTTCAGGACACCATCACAATTTGTTTTATCCTAAGATGAGAAAAAAATCCATTCTGTACCCTCTGTGAACAGTACTTCAACTTACATGAGCTTTGCCAAGCCCAAGGCATGACGCTCTCTGGTTTTCAAGGAGTGTGAAGGCATTGGAAAGGAGCACTCCCTCTGTTTTGCATTTGAGGTGCTCAGTGCACACTGAAAGCTCTCGTCTTGGCTTGACTTTAAACCATGCAAGAAGAGAGCAGCCTAACTCCACCTCACCTCAAAAAAGCAACATATTTCAGTTGAAAACATCCACTGCTAATAAGTATCAGCATTATCAGCAGCATAACAATGTGCTGCTGAACACAATGAACAAAGTAGAGGATCCAGCACTGAATAACGAGGCAAGCAAGAGGTCGCACCTGTCTGGCTGTGCCCCAGTATCTCTTGTTATCTTGGGCATACTGCTGGGCACGTTTCTTCAGATCCAAAGTACACACAGCATACTACCTTTCTTCTCTAAAATGGCTCAAGAAAATGAGATTGTGCATTTATGCCACTTTCTTTACAAGGTTATTTTTGTTTTCCGGATAGATGAAAACAAATAGATGAAATGGATTTAAGCTATTTACAGGTAGCTACATCTATGTGATTTACCTGGCCCAAATCCCACCTAAACATTACTCAAAATTTAACTGGCCGAACTGAACTGCTGAAACAACACACCTCTTTCATCTATCCTCCCTGGGCCAGGAAAGAAAAAAAAATACGCTTCCTTAGTGGGATTAGAGTCCTGCTTGTTTTTCTTGGTCCCGGATTTATATTTGTAGCTGATCGTCAATGAATCCTTGGTTGCCAAACAACAGCTCCTCTGTCTGCAGACAGCAAAGATAGGAAAGGGAAACCAACCCCCTCCCAAAAAAAGGAAGACTTCGAGAGCTAAGCCTCAATTTACACAGAAGGAAGCATTTTCTTTGCAAACCAGCCTCCTTCCTGGGCATTTCATGGAACCATGAGTTGTGCAAACGCACAGCACTGGCACTGGCCTTGCTAACGCCTGCTCCTTTGGAAGCAAGTTCACATCTTCCCCTTTGAAGCGGATTCACACATTGCTGTGTTAACCTGTGTGATCTTAGTGGCTCTCTGGCCAAGAATAACCCAGTAAACAGATGTGGATTCTTTCCACATCTGGATGTGCAGAGGGACTCAGAACCCTTTCGAGAGGATTTAAGTCAGCAGAAGTGGGTCTGGCTTTAAAGCGAAGGAGTCAGAACAGGAACCGCAGTGGGGTGTGATATGACACTAACTCAGGTCAGCAAAGAAGGGCCTGGATGGAAGCTTGCAAGGTCCAGCCAGCAGTGGAGACACTCACTGACCCTGGTGGACCTGAAAGCAGATAAGATATGCCAGGAGAGGGAGAAGAAGCTTCATCACCCTGGATCCATCTTAAAAATGTAACTGAAACACACATACCAATTAACTGTCTTTAAGAAAACAAAATCTGCAGAGGCTTTCGCACCACTCAGAGTCTCATAACTTTTAATGAGCCTCTCTCCATACCTTTCCTAATCATTAAGGTGCATCAGGCTCCCTTGCTCTTTGGCTTACTCAGAAGGAACATACAGCACCTGCACAGAGTTTAAAACCCCATCTGTGTCTTTTTATTTCCATTTTCAACATTTATAGAAACATTAGGATTTTAACTGAATGCCTAGGTTGTGTTCTCCAGCAGCCAGATTCAATTACAGCAAAACAACCTCAAAAGAATCAAACCACTTCACCTTTGCTCATCTGCTTTGATCAGAGTCTAGGGCAAAATTATAATGAAAGGAATAAACAAGCAAAAAGACATGTTCCTCTTGCCTGATGGCAGTAGTGGACTAGAATTAATTTTGTTTGCTGTCATCACATTTTGCTTTGCCATTCCATCTCCAAACTGTACAAGAAGACTCCAGCATCTGGATCTCATTCATGACCACTGAGCTGTCACGCAGGCACAGAAGTAGGCTTTCTCTGCAGGATCAGGGTTACTGTAAGGTAGGGCACCTGTTTTTGTGCCTACACTTGTAAAATTCACTGATCTCAGAGACATGGACTGACTCAAGCCTTGAGGCTGGCTCACAGGTAACAACTCCAGTTTCTAGAGAGTCCTAAAGAATATGTTATATACACATACACCCCCTCTCCCCAAAGGAAAGTATTTCCCACTCTGAACTCAACATGAAGGGTTTGCTAAAAGTAGTGATTGCCATGTATCACATTCAGAAGTGCATTTAACATTTTCCAAGGGGTTGCTCTCATTTTTACTTAAGGTATTCTGGCTTCTGCAGCCGCTTGGGAGCTTTAGAGGAGATAAGGAGAGTGTCAAACCAGGCATGCACTCTGACTTACGGGGCTCTCTAGGTTTTACCTCAACCAAACATTTCCAAGGAGGTGTCTGTTTGTAGTAACTTCTTGGGGTGGTTCGTACTGTTTTCAAAAGTAAAAAAGTAACTTGGAATTTACTGACCACAATTTTAAGCGCTATAGCATTTGACAGATAGAGACACATACACTTGGGTGATTATTTCAGTCCCCAGTGCAGGCAAAGTTCACGTCTACGTGATCATAGATGTTTTTACGCATCGTGTAATGACTTCATCACCTCTTGCACAAAACCAGAGCTGTGGACATTCCTTGGACTGAGGAAACCAGACCTTACAGATTAGCTCCCACCATCCCCAAAGAAGCCATAATTATGATATTTCGGTCCATATTAATTACATTATTAAATACTTACCTACATTTAACCGCTGCAGAGTGTTAAAACAGGCTGAAGATTCACATCACTTAAGAAAAAGTGATTCTTGTCTCATCCACTCAGTCTTGTGCTGAAATACTTCCAATTTATATCCGTACAACTGAAGACAGAACGGGATTTAAAGGTAGTTTCTTGTCTAAACATGCAACAGTCACCGCCCTGTGCTGTGAGTGGCCTGAGGATGATCCTGAGCTTTACAGGTCACCCATGATGTTATCATCACACATCACAGTGCATGAAATCAGGGCGCTCTAGGACGCGACACACACAAGCACAAGCCCGCGTTTGACTGAATATGAACTTTCTGAGCTCGAATGTCCAAGGCCTGCTATCGATATCGAGAAAAAATGATGCTTGTTCAAGAGTGTTAAGGTACTTCAGAGGCATCCGAGTGTGACCCCAGGAAAGGGAATCAAATCAAATGAAATTCTGGACTACGACAAGTCTTTTGTGCCACCATGGAATCCATTCCCATAGTCAGGCTTGATAATAAGCACTGGAAATAAAACCAGGCAATAGGCAAAAAGCTTCAGAACTACCATGTCTGATACGAGACAGCAGATGCCGACTGTTACATTAACACTATATTTGAATAATTACAGTACTTTGAATATGTAGCAGCAGGCAGTAACGCAAAGGCAGATTTTTGTTTTGACTTACAGTATGGCCGTGCATATGTAAGAAAATTACATGGAACTGAAATTTAGAAAAAGACCTAGAGGAAGCAGCTATTTACAGTGAATTGGTAAATCCATACAGCTCTACACAGAACGATGGCATATTCACGTCTTTACAAAACATTCCTCTTCTTAAAAACCTTGTAGCTGCTCTTGGCCCAGGAATCACAGCAACCGCCATCTCTCCATCACCCTTGCAGTAGGCAGGGTATTTTTATGACACATGAACCCCACTGCAGAGTATTTTGACTCCTCTAGCAGTGCATGGAACTGTAGTCTTATGCATTTACACCAAAATACTCTCCTTTTTCCTTCTGCTAAACTACAGTCACGCATAGAAACGGGGAAAAGCAACTAATCTCAGACAGGCAACGAGTGAATCGCACTGCTCAGTCTCCCAGAAGGAAAGCTGTTAGAGTGACTTGATTTCTTAAAAAATGAAGTCACTCCCATGAATGTACTCTGACCCGAGTATACTGGCTATGGTCTTCACACATGCATATGCATTATACCTGCATTATACCATCATGTGAGTAATGTTAATTAAAAGATTTTAATGTTGTGTTTGTATATACACAGAGACAATAAAAACACAAGTAATATGCTTTGTTATGGGCTACATAAACACACACACACACACACACACACACACACACACACACACACACACACACACAGAGTCTACATTAAACTAAACATCTAATCATTTTACTTTTATTTTTTAATATATACAGCCACTGCACAATTCAAAACCATTGCCCAAACTTTCACATTCAGCTGTCTTTTTCTTGGGCCCTTTTGCTCCCAGAGTAACTCACTGACCTAAACATAAGCTCCCTCTCTCTGAGGGAGACGCTCAGCTCTCCAGGGAAGGACAGACAAGGCCTCGTCCTGCTGCCAGGACAGGGAGCAGAAAGGCTCCGCAAATGGAAACAGTTACTTGGAAGTTTCCTCTTTGCTTCCTGAGGAAAAGGGGGGTCTGAAGAGCTGATCCAGCCACACTCCCCTCTCAGAAGTTCCCAGGAAGCCAATGGATCCACAACCACATGGCTCTGGGCATCCCAACACCGCCGCCTCGTGCCCTGTGGGACTCTCCTGACACTCGCCCTGCAGCCCCACCAACCTCCCCAGGTCTGAGCTGTCTCTGCCCTCCAGCCGGCCGCAGGCAGCGCAGGCCAGGTGAGCAGAACAGGGCACCCTCACGTAGCAAATCACTGCTCTGGGCAGGAAAAAAGCTGGGGAGGAAGGGGGGATACCACGAACGTTTGGTGCAGATTAGGCCTTGTGATATACAAACTTTTGTCCTCAATTATTCTAGAAAATTGAACCATTTTTACCAAATTAATAAGATTAAAAAAATTAAAAAGAACATAAGAGAAAAAGACAGCTTTTAGGTAGGCACATTTAGAGAATCATTGCTTTAGAAAAAAGAAAAAAAAAACAAAATAACTCGTGCTCCATGAAAGCTGAAAGCCAGGCAAACGTTGCTCTCCAGGCTGTATTTACTGCTGCTGCCCACAGGGAGTTAAGTGGGAGATGGCTGGGGGACACAGGATCAGGTGGTGGTCAACTAGGCTTGATTTTCATAAAGAGTTCAGCAACTTCTTAACAAGAGACTAGAGCACAGAGAACCTTCATCTCCTAAACAGCTGGCACTGTTCTCTAGCTCTTTGATGTTCTACCCCCTAATCTTTTCTTTATTTCAGTTATCCAACACCCAGCACACGTCACTTGTTTTTCCCCAATTATTCAACCGTGATTTAGAGTATGATCCGGTCATGATCTGATCTATTTCTGACTCCAGTCAATGGTCAAACAGCTATTAATATTAATGCTGAAAACAGAACATAACTGTTGAATTACTAATAGTGCCCTTATTTTCTTTTCCTAAAGTCTTTGAGCATGTTTCACTTAATTCTGCCACGACAATGCTGCCTGCAATCTTCTTGCACTTGCAGTTATCTGTAACTTCCCTGATTCCATGCTTTTTAAAGAAAAACTCTGTCAGATGAGCAAGTTTTTAAAGGCGGTCTATATTTCCAAGAAAACAAACACCAGTCACATTGCACAGAAACAGCCCCATGGCTTTCCCTTGAGTCATGGGCAGAGGGCAGCTCCAAGTGAGAACCTCCAAATGCCCCACACACCCACGCTCCATGCCCCCGGAGAAGATCATTTCCCAGCAGACATTTGTGGACTAGTTCCTAACGATCCAGCTGCTAATTTAGCATCTGCTCTTGCTCTCAAGTTACCGTCGGGTCCCTCCCTATCCTCCGATGTCTGCTCTGAATGGGCAGCACTCACGCACAGCTCTGCTTCTTTAAAATACAGGGGTATATTTAGCAACAGAAAGCGACTTTGCTGCGATAAGCGGGCAAGAGGCACAGCCCAAGCGCACGAGGTAAATAAAAAAACTATCACTCAAATTAGCAAAAGGCAGACTTCTCAGAAACAAATTGTTCCCCATTTGGTCCCTTCAGGTAAGACGTGAAAGACAGAGAATAAGGAGCTGCGCATATCACAACTTCCTCCTCCTCCACCCCAAAGACAAATTGTTATAGTTTAAATAAACCAGAATTTCTTGACTATGAACAGAGAACATACAACACATGCTACATATTTTCTCCTAGATGAAGAGAGTAATCTCCAATTTTCATAGATATGTTTTTGTTAGAATGGATTCAGATATTAAAATATTAATTTAAGATTAGCTGGAAAATGAAACTGCCATCAGCAAAGAAAAGCCTTCACTCAGACTGTGCCAGGTTAGCAGATGAAAAGCTCTCTGCTCTTTGTTTGTTACACTTAATTTTGGTGATTAAAAGTGAATTCCATGATTGACTTAGTGATATTACAGGGTTGCTTAACAATCATGCGTTATGATTATTAACTATGAAGTAGGATAAAAAAATAAGCTACTGAAGCACTAAAAGAATACAGCTCTGTTTACTGAGTATGTGCACATACACAGAGTTACTTTGTGATAAAATAATTTCATGCAGTTAAGTATTAAATGCTTTTTAATATAATAAAAATATAGTATATTTTATATATTTTAAAATATAATAAAATGCTTCCTTTTTAAAAAGGAAAACCTTACTCACTATGAAAGACAAGTGCTACTTATTCCCTGTTCTCCCATTTAAGTGTTTGCTGAAGTATTATTCTACTGCGATACATTTATATATGCAAACTATAACAACTGCAGCACATAATGAACCACAGATTAATTCATACAAAGACGCATTCAGACACAGTAAGTGAACTGATGCCAATATTTAGATCTGTAACCAGAGATCATATGGTTTACTATCAATTTTATGCACACAATATGCACACAAACATGCATACCGGAATACACTTCACTGCTTAAGCCTGAGAAGAGCTGGAATTGGACTAAGTGAGAAGGAATGTCATTACAGTCTACTTAAATGCTGCGTACGAGCCTAAACCTAAGGTTTTACAAGTGCGTCTTCAAACATTTGGGTTGCGAAATTTACAGGCAATCATGTGAAAAGCACCAAATATCACTACCCCAGGCTGACAAAGTTATTCTTTTGTGGTACTTTTTCCCCCCTGGAGCACATGAATCCCTGGGTAGGTAAATCAAGGGCAGGAAAGTCAAAGGCATCAGGAAAAAAAAAAGACTAGAACCTCCAGACTGATCAGTGGACTTGGTCCAGGCCTCTGCACATCCCCTCATGTCTGTTTTTAGTAACTTTAAGGAATTTACTTTATACAGGTGGGCACTTCTTGGATTTTATACCTTATCCTACCTGTAGTTGTGTCTCTACATAGTCTGGGGTTCTGCCAGGCTTGGAGCTTGCAGGCCCAAGGCAGCAACGAGGCCACCACCTGAGTGGTCCAAGGGGCTGTTTCAGTCTGCACACGAGTCTGGGCTATGTCTTGGCACAGGACAGTGCAGCCAAAAGGACCAAAACACAGGAGATTTGGCAGGTGACAACTTGGCCAAAAGAT
This sequence comes from Nothura maculosa, assembly GCA_032353885.1. NCBI lineage: Eukaryota > Metazoa > Chordata > Aves > Tinamiformes > Tinamidae > Nothura > Nothura maculosa. The sequence continues at coordinate 946,129 of JAUBOD010000156.1, forward strand.
CAGCAACAACAGGGGAAGTTCATCTAAACTGCTTTAAAATGCACCAGGATAGCAGACATATGCTCCAAACGTAAATTCAGGTATGTAGTTCTCCTCTCCTGTCATGCTGCAAAAATCAGAAACTTAGAAAACTTTAAAAATAATAACCTTGACAAACAAAAGGTAGTTTCATTTTTTTCCAAGCGATTTCTCCAAATGATTTCTGCTCACTCTGAGTACTATGGTGACGCAATTCCAGACAACTTTAATAAAACGAGGAAGATCTGAACTCTCCCTCTTGTGAAATCCTCATGCATCATTGCCAGATCTCAGAAACACATCGCCTGCATGTCATAAGCACTGAGCGATACAAGTCTATATAGAATTTCAGCAATTGGGAGTCTGCATCAAATGTCAGTATGGCTGCACTCAACCATGCAGCAATAAAAATGGATATCCTGCAGTTCTCCTCCTCCTCCTCCACAAGCTTTTGGAGGATCAGAAGTCACTTCACAAATTTTCTTCCAACTCAGAGTACCCTCCTCCAAATAAAGCACATTTCAAGAGGACATAGTTACCCACATGCATTTTAAGATCTGTAGCTTGCTCTGTCTGTCAAATTATTATCCTCATAAATGCATCTAGCACGTAGCCACTCACTAGCTGTAAACAGACTCCAGAGCAGTTCTGGAAGGAATGCCACAGCTGTACGGCACTGTGGGCATTTGGATCCTGGAGTAAGGTCCCATACAGCAGCATTTATTCTCCATATTAAATAAAGCACATTTGTACAAAGTATAGCTTTTACATCTCCTGCTTGTGACTTCTTGAGAAATTCAAATGTAATTCATTTATAGAGCAGTTGAAATTTGCGTAGCATAGCAGAAAAGTATCTACCTATACTCTAAAGCTACCCATAAATCTACCCCCAATCTACCCTAAATCTTTCCTCTATCTCTTTCTCCTGCAGTTAGCTATACATACCCTACATATACAGCCTACTCAGGAAAGCAGACAACTCTGAGAAAAGCTCTTACGAGGACCTTGCTATGCCTATATAGTTTAATTACGAAGAACTCTTTCTTTCTGCACTACAGACACTTGGCAACAAATGAGAATCTTTTCAGAAAGTATAATTTCACAAAAACACGGAATAATTTCAAGTTTATCTGGTTGCAAAAGCTTTGTAAATATTCTCCCAAGTTCTATAGGAGTGTGTATCTGGTTGCTGGAAAATGAGACAATTTTTCCTCTCTCCAATGCATAATTATACTTACAATAGCTTACGCTGACATTTGCTCTTGTTCTTTCTATACCTATTGACAGTATTCTTGGTAAAAAGGAAAAAAAGGCAGCACAGGAGGTTGAGAAAAGCAGTCTCTTAAGACCATTTTCTCCTTAACTATGGCTTAGTGAAAGCAATTTAAACAACCCCTGGTGCTGATTTGGGGCTTGGTCTTAATACAGCAAACACTTATGAAACACAGACACTTGACTGTGGTCACAGTCAGGTGCTCAACGTGGCACACGAGGGGCTCGGGAGCAACCCTGGGCTCTGCGTTCGGCTCTTTTGGGTGTCCCAGCCAGGATCCAGGCAGCCTCCTCCGCACGGCAGCTCCTTCCTCAACCACCTGCTGGGGGAAAGCGCTCCCGCGTACTCCACACGATTCCTCGGAATCACCAGCCTGCAGGAGAGGACCTATGGGATGGACTTCCCTTCTCGAGGCAGCCTTTTCAGGATGGACGCTTGCAGTGGTTATTTCAACCAGGGGCTGATGGTGCCACCTGTCCTGCATGGCAGGGATGGGTTCTGCCCCCCAACACTAGGCAGGCCTGGCGCAAACACACACACACACGTGATTTCCATAAAACACAATTTAATATTTGGGTTTCTGCACAGTTGTTTATATTATTATAATAACGGCAGGTGGGAATTTGCATTAAAAAGGAACGGCCAAAACCAGTTCTATATGCCACTTTGTAAAAAAATTAATTTGTGCACACACACACACACACACACACACACACACACACACAAAAAGGAAAATTTGTGCTGCCAATTTCTTTTTTTAAGAGGAATTTAATCTAAACTGCACTATATGAGGTAGTTTAAGATTCCCGTTTCCAGCGGTTCAGGACTAAAGGGGATTTAAAAATCTGAAATTATTCTTAGGGAGCAAATTAGTATATAAATAATTGGCACCATACTGCAAGCACCGTTTCTTTCCAAGATTCTCTTTATGAAAAAAATCAAACAGCACGGGGAATTTACGGTGCTTTTTGTGGCACGAAACCCAAGGTATCTGTATAGACAGGTCTGACACTCAAGGCAGTTTTCTGCTTGTAAAGTGTTTTCCAATAGGCCTGGCTCTTGCTCCCAATAGGAGAAAGTATGGTGTTCAACCGCCAGGAAACCTCGCTCCAAAAGGACTGCGGCTAATTTGAGAACAGACACCACCAAAGAGCCAACACAGGCAGACGTGGGCAGGAGCCCTGAAGGAGAAGGGCACAAGGAAGACGCGGGATTTCCAGGAGAGCGACGACAGCTCCGCATCTGGCCTAGGGACAATGGCAGCGGGGAGGGAGGGTGGCAGTCACAGAGCCCTTGGCCCATAGGCAGTGTGGACAAGGAATTGCTCCATAGGGTTCCCCATTGCAACAAATAGGGGAAACGAGGTGCTTTGAGGTTGACTGTAATCTACATGAAAGCAACAGCAGTCAGAGACGGTAGAGCACAACACAAGCACCATGGCAGGGTAGCCAGGACCACATGTCCTCATGCTAAAGGGGGGGGTTAAGATTTAAAACTGCAGCAGGATGAATTTAAGACAAGCGGTAGCAGCAGTTCTGCATTCAGCACGTGCCCAGTATTTTTGCTGTGGTCCTTCTTCAGACAAGCACAAGCATCTTTCCCAACAGAGCCCAATAAACCACAAGCACAGACAGCCTCCGAGCCTGCCCTGCCTCTACCAGTAATTGCCTACAATAAACAGTAGCAGCTTTCTCAAAAAGTAAAAATAAATTTAAAAAAAATCTCTAGTTTCATTTATTTATAAGCCAGAAGGAAACCAAACCATCGAAATTTCAAGGAAAGAATATAACTGAGGGAGGAAAAATAAGTAGATAAATAGTAAACCTCTAATTTTTCATCCTGGCATCACTGAATGCTAAAAACCCTACTGAGACAATGCTTATTAATCACACAAGAAAATTACTAACCAAATAGGAACAAATAAATAATTACACTAAATAACAGCTTTCATCCACCATTGTTTGATGACTTCTGAAGCTCATGACTTGTCTTCCTCTGAGAAACGGGATCTGTATTTCTTAAAAGGGAAATGTAGCTGGTAAGTACACCATGAGATTGAGTACTGGGTAAATACTAGCTGCAGAATAACTAAGCACCTGGTCAACAAGGGCTTCTCTTATTCCTTCTAAAACTCATTGAGAACTATTAGGAGTCTCTGCCTACCAAGTCTGATTAAAAGGTAAGAAGAGACATAACTTAACTTTGGTAATGAAACAGCTCAATCATCAATGCATAGTTCTTGGATTGTGCTTAAATCTGCCTTTCTAGATAGTTTCATAAAAGTCGTATGACCTACAAGCCTTGAATTGAAAGGCAAAAATAGAGAACCTTAAAGGTATTATTGAAACCTGATCAGCAACTTCTCACTCTCTTCCTAAATGTTTTATAAAATCTAGAAATCTTTAAGATTAAATACACTATCATACTTAACCATTGAGAAGTATAGTATTGTCTTTTTTATTTTATTAATTTTTAAGTTTGATTCTGACTTCTTTATCCATCACACATGGCCACACCTGTGTTTGCTGCAACAGGAAAGACAGATCTGGTTAGAAGAAAGCAATTTTGTATTGATATATGCTCAGAAATAGTAGATTTTACATAAAGATAGTAATCTTTGGCTAATGTCAATACAGAAGTAAGCCTATTTTTCTATAAAAGTCTTTATTAAATTCTAGGATGGTGCTGAGGCAAAATGACAGGTAAACCTCTGAGAAGGCCAGAACAACATCAATTCCATGCCCAAGGATGCACAGAAAGGACAGTCTATTTCCCATTTCTCTCCCTGTAGACAAGGGACATCTGTCCAGGGAGTGAAAGTAAAGCAGCAGTAAAAGAGAATGCAGGAAATGAAAGACCGTGTCTATCTAGAAAACCACAAGATTATGCACATGGGGAATCACAACATTATTTTAGCACAGGATGACCGAGCGACTCTCCAGGCAGAGGAACAGAGCAAAGAGCAGTGACCAAAACAGTGCAGTGACTACAATAGCGGCTGATCTGCAACACAACCTGACCTACTTGTAGCTTTACTTAATGCCGTTGTGGAACCAGGAACAACTGAAGGTGTCAGAACACTGGGATTTTCTGGGCATTCGAAGCCAAGGACACAGGCTAGGTACCCCTAGCCGAGCAGATAGCCCCATATCACAGCGGTTTATGGGTCACGCTCAATTGTTAGAAGCGCTGTGCGCGCCGTGACAGGCCCGGCATGGGCAGAGCACTCTGCTGATCCTAAAACACGAGCTACGTCCCCACGGAGCCCGAAAGCCACTTCTCCGACATCTGGGCGAGCGGGGCTGTGGTACCAAGCACCCAGAGAAATTAATCAAGAAAAGGAATAAAATAAAATAAAAAATAAAATAAAATCTGGAGTCATGCCAAGATATTCCCTCATCAGCATTCAGAAGGGCTGCCGCGTTGCTCATATAAAGTGTTGCAACAAGAGAAAAGGAGATAAAAAGAGAACACAGAAAAGGGGCTTTTTCCCCTCTCCCCTTGAAGATTTGGCTGCAACTATTTAGTGATTTTAGTGACTCCTTTCAGGGGAGAGGCAGAAAGGAAAACATTGGTTTGCAGCAGAAACAGCTATGCAGTCCTCAGTGTCTTTACCAAGCGGTGTTTTTGCTGTATGTGTAAGAGATTGCACCATAAACTAAAAATACATCAATAAATAAAAAGGCAGAAAGAGTGGTAAGAGAAACAAAACAACATTTTATTCTAAAATAAATCCAAAGTTTTTCATCTTTCTGTTTTGTAATCTGCTAAAGCAGGCAAGAGTTGGTTCTTACTGAACCCCCAAAACAACGCCAGGCAAGCAGCACAGAGAAGAAAAAAAACATACAGTACTTTAAAGGAATTCTGTCTGTCTTGGAGAGAATTCACTGCTGCTTTTGCTCCTGTAACAGACTGTCCCCAAAGGGGAAGTGGGTTCCCTTTGAGACAGGTCCTCATTGCAGCAGGCAGGAGGCAGGAAGAAATAAGGGCCTTCTTGAACAAAATCCACACATATGATATGAAACTGGCCTCTCTGCTCATCTTCCCTGGAGAAATCAGCCTCAAGCTGCCTCTGCACCTCGCAGAGCTCCTCCACACAAAGCCCTGCAACACTTTCACGCAGCCCTTGAGGGAAACTTGGGTCTCTAGTCTCCCTTGCTCCATCTCCTCACACATGAGGAAGACATCGGGACTACGGATAGAGCCAGCACGCTCACCCCAAACCAACCCCATGGCTCCTTGCCTTGGAAGGGGCTCTGGAAAACTAACTGCAGCAGCCCTCAGACTCTCAAAATAGGTACAACCATCACGCTGGTGCTCTAGCGCTAAGGCGTTGGAGCTGCTTTGTCCTCTGTTGCAACAGAAGCATTCTCAAGAAAACTTACATCACACAAGTCTATGTGCTTCAAAAATTAATAAAATAGTAAACATATAAAAATGTACATTGCCTTGCAATTAAAGACAGTAAATGATTAAAACATTTGAGAATTCAGAAAGAATTTCATCAACTATCAACGTTACTCATATTAAAATTCAATGGTGTTCAAAAAGAAGAAAAAAAAAAAAAAGATTTAACACTAGCTTGCAAAAACGTACCAGCAGAGTTCTTCTCTTCTTGCTCAACTTCACAATGACATTTCGGTTATAGCTGACAAATCACCATGCATTTATACAACTAAATCTGACACACAGCAAAAGACTGATTAAATCAGGAACTGTATACTGTTCACTAGTGGTCTTGGCCGTGGACACAAAGAAACACTCATGAGATCAAGTCCTTCTGGTTTGGTACTTGCTGTGAACTTTACCTTGTGGCTACACTTAAAACACTGGTAGCATAAAAACATCGTTTTCTTGTTCAACCTTTTGGTCTGTGGTGTAATTTCACATGGTATCTGTTTATTTTATTGAGCAACAGAAACTTCTGCTGTCACCACCAAAGCCCAGCATGGCTCAGAAAGTCTGAATTTTTTTGTAACCTGTGTCATTTATAGCACTTACTAAGGAAACACGAAATTCAAGGCAACAGCTCCAGGTGTGCCCACCAGGCTTATCTTTGTTTCACTTTTTGCTTGAGGCAAAAAAGGAAATTCTGAACTTCTGGGTGGCCGTGGCAATTTTGCGCAGTGAAAGCCACATCGGGTTTAATGCTTGGCCTTGTCTGCCGCAGAGTAGGTCGGCAGATGTGGGTTTTCCCCTATCAAGGTTGTTCCTTTTTGACACCCAGGAGAAGCTTTAAGACCAAGGTCATCACTGAGCTAAACGACCGAGATCGTCACTGGAATTTGCCACCAGAGACTGATGATTCCTGTCCATGTAATCTAAACAAAATAAGTAAACAAAAAAAAAAAAAAACAAAAAAAAAAACAAAAAAGAAAAAACATTCAGTTTAATTCTCAAATATAAGCTTGAATTTACAGGGGCACAAGTAAGAAATAATGTGGTCTTTTTTTGTCTAGTAGATACTCTCATCCTGGAAGCTATGGCAGTAATGAAGGAACAAAAACACAAAATCATGCTCAACACCTTTTCCTCCCTATTTCTCTCATTACAACCTGCACAAATTTCTCTCTGCACAAATGCACAGCGTCTCACAAAGCTGCTTATCTGGTGGGCCTAGGAAACACTGACAGCACTTCTAGTGTAGAAGCCCCGCTGCAAACAGGTATCACAGAGGATGCTGCTCCGCAGCTGCGGCCCCGGCTGCCGGACAGTCTTTGTAACTCACTTTTTGGCATGCAGCAAGCCCCTGTCTGACAAAGCAACGCTGAAACTATGACAATAAGACACTGTTCACAGGATCACTTATTTAATGGCAAGCTGGGCAGCTAGCAGCTCTGGAAACACTCTATACATTCAGAAAATTAATATGCTAATAGGGGCCATAACTGCCATTATCTGGAATTGCATCTACTTTGACAGGACCCTTAAATCACAAATATATCACAGCTTTGAAGCCTTTTTTTTTTTTTTTTCCTTTTTCTCTCTCCACTCCCAATTTCTAGTGCAGAAAGTGGTTTCACACACTCCAGAAAAATAAATTTCTCAAGATCCCTCGCCTAAGTCCTTGGAAGAAGCATTAAAGCGTGAGAGCTTACAACTTCCATGGAAATCACACAAACAAAGCGACACAGAGCGCCGCACTGTACAGGACAAAATCTTTGCCAGAAAACCAAGTGTTTACTGGTGCTGACAGAGCAGCTAAAGAGCGAGCACAGGGCAATACTTGTTAGGGCACTGAATTGCGATGCAGCAGAAGCGAGTTCCTTCCCTGACTCTGCCACAGGCCTCCCGGCTGCTTTCTGAGCAAGCTGGGCGGACACAGCCACCCTTCTGCCTATGAAAGAAAAAAAAAAATGCAGTTCCCCAAGTACAGATCTTTAGCTCAAGATCTTTAGCTCAAGATCTTTAGCTCAAGGTTTTGTTAGGAAACCTTCATGAATGCCTATAAGGCTATGGTAAAAGGAGACTAAAAAAGATTTAAATATTTTAAATATTTGTTAAATTTCATAATATTGCATTTAATATGCCATATTTAAATGTCATTTAAAACGCTACAGAATGCACACATATTCAAAAACTTTCATTCCCTTCAGAGAAAGAAAAAAAAAAAAAAGAGATGGTTAAATCTAGCCAGTCATAGGTCTAACTGATCCAAGTCATTCGTCAAAATAGCAACATGCCACTTTTGTAGCAAGACTAAAGAACTATTTACAAACCACATATTTACCAAAATGACTTCAAAATCAGTATTTCCAAATTTTTTTTCTTATGATAAGATAGGTAATATCCTCTAAAACTGCACCCAGAGTTACAGGAGAGAGAGAGCACTGAGGGGTGAAATCAAACTGGAATTGCAAGGAAAAGACACCAAGAAGTAACAGGGAGACAAGCTGTAGCAGGAAAGAGACAGTCCAGTTTCATCTAGCAGCGTCAGAAGAGGTGAAGAAAAGAGGAAAGTGGAGAAACATGGTGGACATCCACAGGCAAGAAAACTACAGGACAAAATTAAAGGAATAAGGAGAGTGGAAACAAACCCTGACTATGCTAGAAGGCACAGAAATGAGCCTCTAAGCTGCCATCTACCTCAGCCCTCAACTGGAGAACATAATCAACATCCCTGGGAAAAAGGAAAAAAGAAAGGGGAGGGGAGGGGCGGAGAAAGAAAGGGAGGAATGGGAAAGCAGAATTCCAAAAGCATGCCTGTCAGAATTGGATTGTACAGCATTCATCTCACCATTTGGCTTATTCTGACAAGTAGCTTGCTTATCTTCAGCAACTCTGAGCTGGGGAAAGAAAAAAAGAAAACCCAGAACATACAATAAAAGAGTTAGGTCCATATGGAAGTGCAAAATATAGTGAAAATCACTTGTTTTATTATGCATAATAGCAAGCCCTGTTGCACAAGTTTTATTTAATGTGATCTATCTCTCTCCGAACTGTTTGCAAGGGGAGGGCTAACGCTGGCAGCAGCGGGAGAAAAGAGATTACAGAGAAATTACAGATAAAACGTAAGCGTCTCTTGTGGCAGTACCAGAGCGGCCCAAGCAAAAACCAGGACCAAACACCAGGTATAATGTCAAAGCAGAAGTGCTACTTTTCGAGCTGGCCATAACAGTAATGCCCCCAAATAAGTATCTTGCCATTAGCCTGCATTTCTGACTGAACTCACCGCTCTTTGCCATTCACTGTTCTTTGCGTTACACAGAAATCTCATATAATGCAGGTGAAATGCAGGCAGCTTGCCCAGTTTTCCAGTTGCTCAAGCTTTTGAAGATTAAATGACTTCATTAGTGCTGTATATCCTAAATCTTGTAACGCCTGAACACACGTTTACTGATACAGACAGAATAGTTTGCAAAAAATACTAGCATTTTAGGATCCTATGGAAAACAGCTCTCTTCAGGCTTTTAAAAATAAGGTTTCCATATAACATATGCTAAGCATTTGCATGCATATGCATTTTGTGCATATCATATGCACAGAAAAAAAACCTTCTTTTTCCTTAGCTTAGACATGCACTTTCACAAAGTAACCTGCTCAGCTATGTGGGCTAAGCATAAATAGCAGCAAAGAGGTTTCTTAGTTCATTGGGGAAGCAAACCCTCTCTACCTGAGGGTTTGCTTTCCCAATTCTGCCTGCAAAATTTGCTTCTGTTTCACGAATTTTTCCTGCAGTCACTCCAACGCAGGTGCCACTAGTGCCTGCACGCTGCTGTTTGCTAAAGGTTGGTGCAAGGGCCCGGGAGACAGGGAAGGAAGTGGAGCACAGAAAATAAAGGTCCGACACATCTTGTTTAACATAGAGACTTTTCCTGATCTGGTGCTAACTGCTTTGCCCAGGGCTGCCCAGGAAGTTTTTCTATGCCCAGGGGAAAAGGCAGGGAGCAGCCGGCCCCTTATTTCAGGGACAGACGGAGACTCTCTTAGCACACAGTAGGTGAAGATACTCCACACTCTGCGGGGTCCCTAGCAGAGGACCAGAGCAGAACTGATCTCAAAGCACCTCATTTTAGGTTCAGTTCCCCCCTGGCCCTTGAAAGAGACATTGGCCAGCAAGTTCACTGATCACAGAGGCAGGGCTTGACTTCTGCCCTCACTGACAAAATGAGTGGAAGTGCCAACATCAGGGCACGAGGGAGCGTTTCCCTCTGCAGGCACCCGCCGTGCAATTATGGAAGAAATTCTTCCTTCTGGGGTTGCTGCTGCTTTCCTTCAATTCAACTTTAAAATCACTTCAAATTACCGTTAATTAAATGAAGCACCATGAAGTCCACATAGCTTTACAAAGCTCATGCCTGGCAATTAGTAATAATAAAATTTTGGTAGTGAAGTATACCAAGAAATGTTCTTGAAATCAAAAAACAGGGAAAAGCCTGTAGCACCATGACAAAGTTTTTCCTTTGCTATTTAAACAAACCAAAAAAAAAAAAAGCAACCAAAGCAGTAATCTACTTTTAAAGCACAGTTGTCAAGCAGCTGTGCCATTTTCAAACTATCTGCAAAAGACATAGAGTAGTGTCTTCTGTCTTCTGCTATGCATCAAATGATACATTAAATTTGCTCACTGTTTAACAAAAAAAACTCTTAACAGAGCTATTAATGATTTAGGGACACAGAGACAAAACAGTTCTAATTTTTTTTTTTAGAATTGTAAAGTTGCAGTCTTTTTAACCTTTTGCTTACATAACTGCAAGGTAATCTGGGCAATAAGGCCAGAAGTTTATACAGACCTTCTCTCCCGTGTGAAGGAACACGCTTATGTCTTAGTCCTCTTAAATGAAACATTCCCTGACAAATGGCACATGTGCAGCTCACCTTTGCACTCACAAGGGAATCAGCAGCATGAAATGAAGCCGTCTTCTTGACACATTTTCCTGGTCCTAGGGGATTCCTTCACGGAATGAGTAACACCTAGGGCTCAATACCCACCTATCTCCAGCACTGAGGCAGGCAAAACCACAAAGTTAGGTTTGCAGCAGCAAAACCTTCACCAATGACTTTGTCAGACTGAAAAGATTGAAATCCCACAAAAAAAGCAACAGTATTTCAACTCTTAGCTGAATTAAGGCAAAATATACCACCTTCCTTTGCTAATGCATATGACAGCTTTGCAATCAGGCTGAGCAGGAGATTAGCACCCACCCTGTGCATTACATCACCCCAGGTGCCCCCTAACCTTAAGACTAAATTCTCCTCCTTATGCCAGGTCAGGAACAAGGCAATTTAAGTTAACACTGCTAGTTTCTGCACACTCTAATTTCTGTTCCTCTATGTGATATCAGTCTGACCATGCAAGTCACTTCAAGTCTAAAATGATAAAAACTCACTGTACAGATACCATGGACTTTGAGTTAATAAACCCTCTGAGATTTCAGGGGCTCTCTCCAGTTTTCTTCTACGAGTTTTCATCTCCAGATGCAGATGAATAACATGAATTCTTGGTCAAAATTGAATTTTTTTAATTAATCTTTTGAAACTTAGAAATGAAGACAGGCCTTTTTAATCAACATTACATTTGAGAAGGATCATTTCTCTTCAAAACATATCCTGTAAATTTGCATCCCAGATCTCTTCTTCACAATTTCTGAGAACAGCTAAATCATAAGGACATACATGGAAGATACAAAACATCTATTGCTATTCTTTAGAAGAATAAAAGCCATAATCAAACAGACTGGTTTTGAACACAGGTCAATCACAACCTGTCAGCAAGCTACATTAGGCTCTGCAAGTCAAGGAAATAACTGTTTGTGTGGCATTTTTATTACTCCAGCAGCAGTATTTTCCCCTTCATCCATCACTCCCCATTGTAACTTTTTCGTTACGCACTGTAGACCTCCCTCCTTCCCTCTCCTCCATTAAACTCATAAACTATGGAAACGAAACCTATGGAGACCACCGCATTCCATCATCACAGACTTTCAAACTGTTCAGTTGGCAATTAATTTATGACATAAACATAATAACCAAAAATAAAGAGCTCCCGAGTCGACTGCCGCCCTTTGGGATTCGTGTGGATAGGGTGAAGTAGAGCAGGAAATCGCTGCGAGGGGACAGGGCAGCTCTTCAAACACATCCTGCTTTCCCACAGACAAGAGAGACCTCTCAGGACTTCACCTCAGTGCTGCTTTCGGGGCTTAATTAAGGACCTGATTTGCAATGTTATATTCCATATTTATTCCTTAAGGGCCCCATGTCCACAAGCAGCTTCGGCCAGGGCTGTGTGCTGTGGCTCTGTACGGATATTAAACAGCTGCCAACCCAGGGAACTCGGAGCAGCAGCCGGCCCAGGATCCGTGCCCACCACCAACACAAGCGCACAGAAGAAAAACCAAAAAAATTAAAGGATTAAAAAAAAGGTATTTTTACAGGTGAGAATGCATTTTTGAAGGTGTTTTTCTTTTCCCTTCTCCCCCACCACAGCAGGGCAATGGGGGTAAGGAATCGAGGGCTAGATCAACCTTTCCAGGTCGCCGGGAGCTGCCTATTCCCGCCCGCACGGAGCAAAAGCCAGCGACTCTGTGTAGGGGCCGGGGGACACCCGACTAGGGCAGAGCTTGCAAAAATAAAATAAACATAAACAAACATAATAAAATAAAAGCCGCAAACACACAACATACACGCATGCACTTTCTCAAGCGCCGCTCATGAGCACGGGCGCGCGGCAGACCCCTCGGGCAGCGCCGAGCGCGGGAGCCCCCCAAGGCAGCCCCAGCGCAACCCCTCGCCCCACGGCGGCCCCACAGAGGGCAGCGCAGGGCTCCTTACCCGCTGGGGGGCTTCCCGGCCCCCGGCTGCAGCAACGTCTCCATGGGCGGCAGCGCGGGCGCACGGAGCGCCAGCCGGGCGAAGGTCGGCGGAGGGAAAAAGACTGGGGAGGAGGTGGTTGTATTAAAAAAAAAAAAAAAAAAAAAACAAGGAGGGAGGGGGGTAAAACAGGCAGCTAACGCTCCGCACCCGGCTTCTCTCCCCGCGCCGCCTCGGGGAGACGGCGGGGGGGAAAGACGTCCCCGTCGGGCACCCCCGCGGCTGCAGTAGCGGCAGCGGCGAGAGCCGCCCCCGCAGGGCAGCACCGCCCCCGCCCCACCGAGCCGAGCCAGGCCGGGCCGGGCCGGACCCTCCTACGTGGGGGAGGGCGCGGGGAGGGGCGTCGCGTTGCCCCGCGGCAGCGCTGCCAGCGCGGCCCCGCGTGACCGTGCGCGGGGACAGCGCGGCCGCTCCGCGCCCCGTCCCGCCTCTGCCTTGGGCGGCCCGTCCCGCGTCTGCAAGCGAAGGGGCGGCTGCGGGCGGGAGCGCGGCTCCCACCGGGGTGGACGTCGTCTCCGCAGCAGCCAGGGGACAGCGCTCGCTCCCCTATCTGCCTCTCGCGGGGCTATCGGCAAAGGGGGCAGCGGAGGGGGCACTTGGAGCCATCTCGAGGCGTTGCCTCCCACGTCGCCCCCTGTGCGTATGAGCCAGGCTGGAGGCACCTGCCTGGGAGCTCCCTCCACCTGACTCCCAGGGGAGGGCGGCTGGCCCGGGCACTTGGGAGCCCCTTCGTGCTTGCACCGAAGGCCCACTCCAGTGGGTGATTGCGAGCGGTGCTGGGGAACAGTCCCCAATTTACCTCTTGCCGTGGCTGCACCAGTGGCAGCCCCACAGGCCACTCTGCTGGTGATCGCCCTCATCGACCTCGCAGCTCATCAAGGTCTTCATTAGGGTGTCTGCTGCAGCCACACAGCCGACCCAGCAGTGCCAGGTGTCCAGCAGGAGCGCGAGCAGCTCCTCTGGTTCCGAAAAACAAGGGGAAAGTTCCTCCTCGGTTTGGTAAATCTCTGTTAGCAGCTGTATGGAAACGATGGCTTCACTATCTGTGGGAAAGTGCCATGCCAGACGCATCGCAAATCTTGGAAATATTTAGGCATTAGATTAATGTGCCAATAACGGAAAGAAAAAAAAAATCTTTTCTGTATTGTGTGAATGGAAGACTAAATAAATCTTGTCTCAAGGATTTTGCATTATGATCACAAGATCTGGTTTTGTGCATCTATCTCAATGTGTAATAAAAATATTGTAATACAATCATCCTTAATTTCTTCCTAACGTCACTTTGATTACCTTAGTTCTCTCTATTGCTGGCTGTACTTCCCAGTGGGAAGTTGTTTTCTGTTCCCTTCTCCATACCTGCCAAGGCAACACAGAGGGCTAACGGGTAAGAGAGGCAGCTGATTCCCTTAGTCTTGCTTAGAAGAACAAAAATACAAATTCACAGAACTCTTAATTTCCCTGGTAAAATTGGTAAAAGTATCTGATATCCATTAGTTCAGTCACTGTAGTTCAATACTTGGCAAGTAATATGAGCCAGAGTAGTAAACCACTTGCATGTTCTTAATTTGCCTCGTTACGAAAAAGCAGCGGGCTAGTTTACACATGTATTTTTGCAAGGGGAGTAGATTCAGGGAATGCAAACTGTCACTTAAAATAGTGCCAATAGTGAATCACTATCTATTAAATTGTATCTGGATTCCATAGCTCTATTAATCATTTACTTATCCATCTCCCTTTTCTCTTCCAAAACCCAAATGGACACTTTCCTGCTCTGGAATCTAGTGAACCTGATAGTCTTCAACAACGGGATGACTGGCTGGATGGACGAAGTTGTGGATGCTGTGGATGTTGTATACCTTGACTTCAGCAAGGCTTTCAGCACCATCTCCCATAATATCCTCATAGGAAAGCTCTGGAAGTGTGGACTAGACAGGTGCACAGTGAGGTGGATTGAGAACTGGCTGGATGGGAGAGCTCAGAAGGTGGTGATAAATGGGACCGAGTCCAGTTGGAGATCTGTGGCCAGAGGTGTCCTGCAGGGGTCAGGACTGGACCCAGTGCTGTTCAGCTTGTTCATCAATGACTTGGACAGAGTGCATCCTGAGCAAGTTTGCAGATGACACCAAGCTGGGTGGAATGGCTGTGCTGCCATTCAGAAGGACCTGGACAGGCTGGAGAGTTGGGCAGCGAGGAATCTCATGAGGTTCAACAAGGACAAGTGCAGGGTCCTGCACCTGGGGAGGAATAACCCCAGGCATCAGTACAGATTAGGGGTCAACCTGCTGGAGAGCAGCTCCACAGAGAGGGACCTGGGAGTCCTGGTTGACAACAAGTTAACCATGAGTCAGCAGTGTGCCCCTGTGGCCAAGGCGGCCCATGGGATTCTGGCTGCATCAGGAGGAGTGTTGCCATCAGGTCAAGGGAGGTGATTCTACCCCTCTACTCAGCTCTGGTGAGGCCGCACCTAGAGTACTGTGTGCAGTTCTGGGCTCCCCCGTATAAGCGGGACGTGGAGCTTCTTAAGAGGGTCCAGCAGAGAGAGACAAAGACAATTAAGGGACTGGAGCATCTATTGTACGAGGAAAAACTGGGTGAGTTGATCCTCTTTTCCCTGGAGAAGAGAAAGCTGAGAGGGGATCTTATCAACATATACAAACCCTGAGGGGAGAATGTAGGGAGGAAAGGGCCAAACTCTTCTCAGTGGTAGTCAGTGACAGGACAAGGGGCAATGGGTATAAGTTGAAACACAAGACGTTCTAGCTCCATGTGAGGAAGAACTTCTTTACTATGAGGGTGACAGAGCCATGGCACAGGCTGCCTAGGGAGGTTGTAGTCTCCTTCTCTGGAGATCTTCAAAACCTGCCTGGATGCCACTCTGTGCCATGTGCTCTAGGTGTTCCTACTGGAGCAAGGGGGTTCGACTAGATGATCTCAAGAGGGCCCTTCCAACCTTAACCATTCTGTGAATATATTCTAAGGCTACGTAAAATGTATACAGGAGCCCAAGGACATCCCATGACTACATCCAAAGAGCTGCACTGCTCCATTTAAAGTCCCCAAAAACTTACCCTGCTCAAGTGAGATTTCTACTAAGTGGTGATATGCCTTTATGCCCTTATTTCCTCATTCCAAAGCTGTGCTTGGCTCTGTCCCACCCATATCCATCTTCTCTCATTGATGCCCTGCACTGTCCTGTAGCCTACCCTCACTGCTGCTGACCTCTGCGGCCCTTAGGTGTTGGTGCAACCACCTCACAGCCTTCCCTGCCAATCAGTGGTGCTGCTGATGACCCAGGTTTTCTAACCCTCTCCTGCTGAATTCACCATTTCACATCAGTTCATCCTAGTAGGACTGTGTTGTATTTAGCCAGCTGAAGGTCTGAGCACAATAGCTAGAGACACTCTTTGCAGCAGGCCGTGGACACTGGCCTTTCACAGGATTCCTGGCAGCAGGCCCAGTTTTTAAGATGGACCAAGGCAGCATTTCTAGTGTGTACTGCAACTTCCACAAATGGAAGCTGTGTTGATTCTTTAGGTATCAAGAACTAGCCCTGAGAGGGGCTCCGCAAGTATTTGCAGATCTCATAAAATGTCTTATATACTGAATATGTGCAGTGCCACCCAGGACTAATTTCTTAATGCCTTCCAGTCCATAAAGTTTCATGACAGAACCTCTCCATTTAGCCAACCTCCCAAGTATATATCTTAATAATATTAAGGGATTTGACTGATAACATTTTTGCTATTAAATACCTCATCTTCACTATGAAATACCTAACAAAAGAATACTGTTTGAAACAGCTGTGTAGTTTCATGTTTCTGCTTTTATCAAGTCTTCAAAACATTATTCTGATTTTTCACTGCTAAGTTATAATACTGAATCAAACCTTCAAGTCTACAGTTTTGATAAAACTACCTTGCTATGTTTCAAAAATTTTATTTATAGTGTAAACTTAAGTGAACATATAAAGAATCTATTTAAACAAGTCTAATACTAAAGACTTTTTTTCTTATGTAGCAAAAAGATTAGCTAATATTAGCTAATATACACCAGTTATCCAAGACTTTAATCTAGCACAGTTTATCTTTTCCTACAACTTAGCCGCTTGAGGACCATCCTAGATTTTGAAGCCATTTTTCAGTTTAAAGAGTAGGGGGAAAAAAAAAAGAACCTGATTTTTTAATAGGAAAAGATGGCGAATAGAAATTACTTAATGTGGAGGATTTTAGTTAACAGCAAATATACATTTTTGCCACATGAACCCAACTCTTTTTCTCCACTCTGGGAAGCAATCTGGAAGTTGCTGTTTAAGCCAAGAGAGTGGATTTGCTGTACTATTGCAAAATTCCTGGCCACATAACACAGTTGGACCTCTGTAGCCTCAAGCTAATTCTTTAGTTTTCCTATTCACATGGAAAAAATGGAAGGCAAAATCAATTTTCTGGGCTTGTTAGACCGTTGAGTCCCAGAACTACCCTTCAACAAGTTGTTTGGGGATTTAACCTTATAGGTCCTATTGGTTTTATATGGAACCATTGGTTTACAAGGAATTTAAAATAGCCAGGAGCAAGTTGTATCAATTTTGGAGAAGCCTGTCAAAAACCAAAATTGATATAAATCTTTTTGAGCAAATAGTAAGCCATCTCTAGTCCCTATGATGCTAGTGCAGCATCATCAAAAAGCAAGAGGCTCTATTTGCTTTAGAAAGACAGTTATTTAATGCCTAGAGGCACCCAAGGGGGAACTGGGCTATGCAAATTGTCCTTGGCTCTGTCCACAGTTGCACAGCAAATCAGTGACAAGTGCCTGGGACCTCTTTTGTTTTCTTCCTCGCCCAGCCCCTGTGTCTAGAAGCCTGATTAATGACTCAGTACCAAAGTGTAGAACACTGCAGAGAGAAAAACAGAAAAAATATAATTCTTGCTCTGAGAATCTAAGGAACGACAATCTTATTTCTCTCTACAGTTTTAGAGATCTAGTTTAACAAGTCTGTGGTGTAAGTGGGTCTCCGAAGAAGGAGAGGAAAATCTAACAAAGGTAGTAATCGCATGACTGCATGTCAAAGAAACGATCTGAACGACCACAGGGGATATGGACATAGATTTTATATATATTAGGTATCAACAGCTGGGATAATTGGTATTACTTCTGAGCTATCAGGTAATCATGTAATCTGTACATAGACACACTCAGATTTGCCATTTGCCTGCAGTTATCTCCAGACTCATACTGTCCTGAGACAGAATTTGATCCTTTCAGAAAACCTTCTCCTTTTATCTCCTGAAACTTAGAGAAGTCAACAGTTCGGAAGGTATTAAAACTCCTGGAAGAAGGAACAAGGACTGCACTTAACTGCTAGATTGATGCAAAAAGCTGGAGAACCTTTCCCAGCCCTCTCTTGAAAACAGCTGTTGATGGAACCTCTGCATCTGCCTCGAGAGCTCAGGGTGGGCTGGAGAGAGGTGGTGGGGAGAGAGTGGCTCTGCATCACTGCCCCACACAAAAGTCATTTGATTCAGAGCTGGGCATGTGTAAGTGCTCGTGACCTGCAGGACATATCTAGGACTTTGGAGAAATCATTACGGAGAGACAGGCTGTTTTTGTCTTAGTACTTTGGGCCACACGTGCAGAGTATGGAATGTGAAATGCATGTAGGGAGAAAGGAAAACAGTTAAATTAAATAAAAGATGTTTCTGTGAACTTGACCATAAGGAAATGAAAAGTGGGTTATATGTGGTTAAAAGTGGACATAATAAACATCAATGTAACAAGCTTAAGCTGGTACATCTGCACAGCATGCTAACATAGTCCCGAACCTAAGAAATGCAGATTTTGTTTTAAAAGTTGAATGTTGATTAAATGCTTATTCTATCTTTATTCTTTATTTATTTTCCCTAGAATTTTACATATGATTGCTTTTCTGTAACATTTCAATGTATATATTTTTGATGAATAGTCTTTCATAACCACTGTTCTCTACCATGTGTTTCTTTTCCCCCCTAGAAATTGAAACATCAGTCCCAATCAGCATTTAAATCAACACCAATGAAAAGATAATTAACTACACAGATGACTAGTCTCACTGAAAGGGTCAGGTCTCATATTCTTAGGCGTGGTCATTTCAAGCCTTCTGAGGGAAAATGCTGCTATCAGGTTCTGCCCAAACTGAGAATAAGAGTTGCATGACTCATACTCATCTTTTGAGTTATTGTATATAAGAGAAGGCAATAAAATTACCCAGTGAAAAATCAACAACAACAACAATCCTGAACAGAATACCACACTATATGACTGAAAAAAAAACCCAAAACATTAGGACTGTCCTTACCAGCTGTAAAATAAGCCTGAACCAAAACAGAAGCTAACAGGCACTGAACTGCGTAATCCCTCTCCACAGCATTGGTCAGCATGACCTGCTTACAGCCATTCCTCGTTGTTAGGGTTTTGCTTTTTGTCTATTCAGCCCAATAGGGCTAGCAGAACAGGAAAAAAAGAACTTAGATGGCAAGTTATTTGCACAGAAGCTCTTTTTCTTTTCTTTTCTGAAAATAGTTCATTTAGATGTGTGTGAGATCATAGCATAACACTTTGGCATAAAACTTTTCCAGTGATTCAGCTACAGATTATGCTTTTGTAAAGCTGGGCAGGAGTGACAGGGTATGAGGGCAGAAGGGATGTTCCATGTATTGTCTAATTCTATGTAAGAAAATAGAAATCTCTATATAATCTATGACATGGCATATTCCCCATTTTTCACTATACAGCATGCATAACGCCCACAAGAAAAAGCAGCTTCACTGTGTAAACTACACTGAGCTCGTTCTTCATATTATAATCCACCTTTTCTTTGAGCAAGAACCATTCATGTAAATAACAGGCAGGGAGGAATGCCTTCCTCAGACAGTGGCTTTTAAATAAAAGCTAAGCTTCAGAGTGGGGTAAGTCACTTCTGAGATAAATTAGTCCTTGCTATGACTGATTGCCTTTAAAAAACAATTCTAAAGTGAGCTACTGAATACTTAATACCAAAGTTTCTATTTCCAGATTGCTATTTCTATTTTCCTATGTATAATGTGATCAAGCTATAATCAGAATTATATCTACTTACAATCTGTCTAACTATGTAGAACTGTATGAGATAAGGTTTATTTTAAAAGTCCAAAACTATTTTATAGCTCCCTATCTGGGTTACTTTAATTAGAAGTTTCTATATCACTTTTCATTGACATTTATAAAGTTTCAATAGTATCTCAAGATTTAATTTTAAAATTTCAGGATGGATAAAAGCAAATTCGATTTTGGAGATTTTTAATGGTCACAACACTATTTTCATTTCACACTTGAATCACAACTGATGCACCTTATGTAAGATAGTTAGCCCTGTTTTACAGCAATATAAATGAAAACAATATTTAGTCCTCTGTTTTTATCACATAAAAACATATACATACATATTTAATTTTAAAAAAAGAGAAGAAAAGCAGTATGCTTGGTGCTATTTCTATTCAGTTAATTTGTTCATTGTGGTCTGAGTTGAATAACACTTTAAAGCACTCAAAGATTTACATCTATATGAAAACACACCAATTTTATAGTTATATTATCTGATTCATTAATATAAATAGGATTTTTCAGCATTTTATCTCTAGAATTTTCCATAAATTGAACATGGACATGAATAACTGTGTGCTTTTAAACCATTAAATGTTCTCTGAAAGCCATATCTATCATGCATTCCCACCTCAAATACAGATTATGTGAAACTGCTGTAATCACTCAATTATATGAAAAAGAGAGCTCTTTACGACACAGCTTCAGTGGTTCCCATGTCTACAAATGTGTCCAGATAAATCAGGTAATGTCTGACAACTGCACAAAATCTTATATCTAAATTAGACTCAGGTTACAAAAGTGAGGAGATAAATAAAGAAAAAACTTAGCTAAAGGAATTCCCACTGGGCATATTTGGATTGTCATTGCATGCAACATTTTTTTTTCTAACTTCTGTCACAATTGCAGAGTTACTTCCCCACTATCCTCCCTTCTGGGGCCTAAGCTGGCTCTTTGTAACTCTTTAAGACCACCTTTAATACATTTCTGAGGCTGTACTAAGTAGGTAACAAAATACTTCTTTACTTCTTTTTTTTATTTTTTTGCTAACATACCTTGAGATCAATCTTGCTGCTTATCTTTTCCAGGAGATAACAAGTAGCCGGCTAGGGTAAAGAAAGAGGAACAGAGGTCTTGCAGAGACGTCCAGCGTACCAAACAAGGAGAGCTTGGGCTGAGACAACACACACAGTTGCTTCACTGGAGTTGCTGGACAGTTGTGATCACTCAAGAACAAGACAGGGTGAAGTTTTTCTCTTCAGAAATGGCTGTGGTCACCTTCCTCACCTCACACCTGCAAGTGATATGTAATTAGAAACCAGAAAAACTCTCCTTGGATCAACCAGGATGCAGGGAGAGCTAACTTGGTGAGCAAAGAGGGATGGAGGAAACATGGATCATCAGGAGAACATGACTGGCCTGATCCAAAGTGTAATTATATTAGTGAGAGGTTTTCCAGAGGTTCTATCTGGTTTTGCTCAATTTTTCACATCACCAGCAAACAAGGGCAGTACTGCCTCAGCTTTTTACAGAATGTTTTTCTGTGATTTGCTCCTTTCTTCATTCTGAATGTGAAGCTGGTTGTCTCTTACTGTATCTTAGACACTCATTGGTGCATCCAAGAACCATCTTGTAACTATATATTGGCTTTCATAGAAACTGACTGTTGACTACAGCAACATCAAGGTAAAAAGAGTCTCTAACATGATTTAATGTCCCCTGCCTTACATACAATGTGTGATTAAACTTTGTAATTGCTTTATTTCTCTGTGCTCTCTGAGGTAGTGAGTTCTCCCTATGCATTAAGGTTAGGCAAGGGATGGGTGTAAGTTATGACATAATTAAAAAGAAACAACACTCCCTTTCTTCGGGTGAGTCATCTGCAGTTATCCAGGGAATGCACAGCATGAAGATTACCTCCGGTTCCCTGCATTTACAACACAAAGCAGCTACTATAACATACGTCGGAAAAATACACACGGGACAGCCCTAATTTGTAAATACAGAACACCAATGTCGCACTGTTCAGGGCTGCTGACCAGAATAACCAGCTTCCAAAGTCGCCAGCAAATTTGCTCTGAGGCCTGGGGCCACAACATTGCGGTGGGGCAGAGCTGCGCTTGGTTTCTCCAGGGCCCCATGGGGAGCACATTGCCCATAGCAGCACATGGCCAGCACAGCGCTGGTTGCCCTACATGTTGGCACAACTCTGCTTGCCAAGCAAGGAAGCAGTGAGCCAAAACCCTACCTTGGCTTCCCTTAGTGGAGAGGCACGATGGAGGCCCCACCTTTTCTTCACTGTCTCCTCTTTCAACAGAGAGGGACGACAGAGTGAAAAACAAGAGTCCAGCAGAGGCTGAGGGTTTTACGCAACACAATTATCAGTAAAAATGCCTTAGGAGCCACTATGGGTGTAGAATGTGCACTACAAGGTTTTTAGCAGAGACATACCTACCCACAGAGATTTTAAAAATCTATAGTTTGTTTAATAATATTTATATTTATTCATAACTTGGTGAACTATTAAAAAAGCCCACATATGTCTAGGTAAATATTTCTTCTATTAAAAGATGATAAAAGTGAAAGTATAAACCCTCCTAAAATGCATTAAATTAATGCCTATAACAACAATAGAAGTGCTTTTACAGCCATAATTGCCATTTTAATCCCTCAAAGTCACACTGACATCAATGAACACTACTGAGCTAAAATGCATCACATAAACCTTTGAAAACTATACTCAAAACAATATTCATTTTTTCAACTGTTCTAATCATCTGAGATTTACAATCTCCAGCTTTTCTACATTTTTCCAAGGGAAAATGATAAACAAGAGGGTAACATTTTGACCGCTCCTACATGCTCTACATATGACATACCACGAGTCCCATATTTATAAAGGAAGGACCAGGCCTAGGTCATGGCTTCTGTGAAGATGTCTCACTGCTCTGTGTGATCAGTAATCTGCTTATGCATGTTACCTGCATCTCCCTCAGAGAGCTGGAAGATGCATCACCTGTGAGACATGGAATATGGATGTGCATGAAAACCCTGGCTGTAATTTTGGAGGCATCTGCTCCCCAGAAATTGGGTGTTATGTAGTTGCAGCTAAAAGAGTGGTAGCATTCACACTCATCAGGCAGCCCTGCTTTCACATAAGAGTGCAGTCAGCTCCCATCTGTACACACTTGCACGTTTTGCCATAATCCTGCAGCACAATTTGCTTCCTGTGCAAGATGATCCAAGGTGGAGCTCGACTTCTGTGGTAGGTTGTCGTAAGAGGAGACCTACAGCAGCCTGTGCCGCATGAGGAATGCAGAGTAACAGCTTCTCCGCAGGGTCACGCCCTGATCCGGCTAGCATCTCTGATC
Organism: Nothura maculosa; assembly: GCA_032353885.1. NCBI lineage: Eukaryota > Metazoa > Chordata > Aves > Tinamiformes > Tinamidae > Nothura > Nothura maculosa. The sequence continues at coordinate 969,211 of JAUBOD010000156.1, forward strand.
CTTTTCCCAGCGTAAAGCAGACTTTTCCAGGTTTATATGCTGCAAAATTTTGAGGCAGCAAACAGGATGGTCGGGAATATGAAGAGTGTTTTGCTCACCCCTTCCATCAGAGCTCCCACAGACTCTCTCCATAGAAGCAATGTGCCCTTAAATGCTTTCTGTCTTCTGTGTGTCAAGACACAATAGCATTCTCAGTGGGAAAAACAACAGTTTTCCAAACTGAAGGTTTCAATGCCCTCCGCCTTTGCTACCTAGCTAACTACAGTCAAAATCCTTCTTTAAGGACTTAGCCAAACCTATCTGGGTCATTACCAAACTCCCAGGGTACCTTCAACCGTAAGTAGGCCCCCAATATACAGCAATTTTTGTTAATGTTTAATCATCTCATTCTAGAAAATCTTAATGACACAACATAGTAGAATAATTGGACAATTTATGGAACTTCAAAGGTGATATTTTTAACTTTATTCCTTAAAAAATAAAGAAGAAAGTGTATGATATTCACAAGACTGTCTTCTCAAATATAGTTTCCTTCCAAAAAGCCTTCCTCCTGGGCTTCAGTTTCAAGGTGGTTCCTTAGAAAATTTCACAATGTGGTTCATTTATACTTTGCAATTCCATTTGCAGATTATTGTCTAAATACAGAAATTACATTTGTTACCGCACTGCTTTATCAGTATCTCATGTTTCTCTGCATATTGACTTGGAAGCTCCAAATCCCTGTGGCCAGTTGAATGTCCATCAGTATTTGGGTATCTTTGTTAATATACGTAGGTTACACTATCAGATTTGTTGGCAAACTAACGATATCTGAGATAAACTGAATCACAGAATTCTGCACCTTAACAAATATTTCTGATGAGAGGTTTCTAAATGAACTAATAATAGAATCCAACAGCTGAGCCAATAAATTCATCAGGAACTCAATCCTTTAATTTTTATCAACACAAAACCTGTAGCTGTTCACTGTTTTAGTTTAAAAAAGAAAAGAGACGGTGGAAAACACAGAGGAAGGAGCTTCAGTTAACATGCTTTCAATGGTCATGTGATAGTGTGTAACCAGAAGACAGCCAATAAGGCAAATTTGGTTCAATTACTGGATTAAGACTCAGAAGGATTAATAATTGAGAAAGAGGAATTGGTAAGAAGAAAGTACCTCCAAGTTCTCTAAGGTCTTATTGCAAAAGTGAGTGCACCCCCTGCACCAGCCCAGTGCATGCCTGACCCTGGGCAGCCTCCGGCATCTCTTCTCCCACCTCTGGGGTCCCAGGAGACCACGGCTCCTTGGACATGCTCCTTGGGGCAAGGGGGAAGCAAACCAGGAACACCAACAGCCGTGCCCAAAACAGTGTTTAGGAGCATGTTTTTTTCCTATGCTTGCAAGCACTGCTGAGAAACAGGGAGTTGCAAACTGGAGAAAAGTTTGCAGCACTAATATTATTGATGGTTTTGTAATTTATTTGCAGCCTTGTGAAACATATCTGGGTAAATGGCTATCTGAAGCTAAGGCAATAACTTCCAGCAGCTGGGGCAAGCCAGCAGTTGTGCTCAGCTAGCAAGGAGGTCACAAGATTTCTCATTACAGGCTTGTACATGTGTAGGAGACAGAGAAACAAAAAAACAATTTCAATGTTTTGCCCAAAGAGCTGTTAAGTTTTGCACTCAGCTGAGCTCAGTTAACAGCTGGGGGCAGGAGCAGCCACTGCAGCAGTTGCCTGACACTGGGGTTTGCTCCCCTGCCCAACAGCTTTCACTTACTGAAGGTGATGGAAAGGTCTAACCTAGGAACTGCTTTCTTGGACAAAAAGGTTGTATTATAATTAAGGAATAACTATGACAATTAGTTAACATCACTCTGTTTATCTACCTGGTTAGAGTTTGTCTCTTAAAAAGCAAACACACACAAACATAAATTTTATAAACCATTTGATTCCAGTTTGAAAATGGGAAAAGGATATGTTAGTAAAATTTTCCTTGCTTTATAGGTATGGCCTCAAGCTGCTGTTTTTTAGGAGTGCCTTCCTTGTATTTGCACCCAGCTCTTGCTCCCACCAGCCATTCCTGGCAAAAGCGTGACATCTGAATAATGATTGCATTTAATGAAAAATAAATCGCCAAATATTTATTTTTCCATGGGTTGTGTTACACAGCTAGTCTGTAGGATCCAGGCTAGACTGGGCTATGCTAACACAAGGCAGGCTTATCTCATTAGTTGGGAAAGGAAGTGAACAAAGAAATTCTAGAAAGAAGAAAGGAAAATGTCATATTAAGGTAATTAAATACTATCCCGGGCTGTCACAGACTCCTTGGCACTGAGTAATTACAAATAATACTGGATACGTGGGATGAAACTTAATTTAGGATGCAGTTTCATAGCACAAATTAATCTAAACTGACAATTTATCAAAGAAGCAGTCTTGCCAGCCTGTCTGTCTGCCCCCAGCAATAGCATTCCTTCTTTTTCTCTTGCTGGAATGCTATTGCCTCTTTTTTTCCCCCTTCTCCTGAATGCATGCAGCAACATTATTTGTCTCCATGTGGCTGGAAAAGAGGCAGGAGGGACAGCCCTGCTACTCCACACTCAACTCAGGCACTGCTACAGCCTTGCTGGGAGCTGTTCCTGGGAAACATCCAGGTTAAGGCTAGAAGAAAGAAAAAAAAATGAAATAAAAAGAGGGATGGGGAAAGGGTTTTATTAATAGGTTAACTATTAATAGGTTAACCAATTTGGGGATGTGTGTGACTGCTTCTTTCAATGGCAATGACAGCTTCAAGCAGTTATAAAAAAATAAGAACAGACACCTGGACCCAAAAAACTCTTGAGCTGACACTAATTCTAGCATTTGCCAACTTAATGTTCTGTGTTATTATCATCTACCTTCTGAACATCGCAGCCCATGAGCTCTGATCCATCTGGTGGATGATCCAAAGATAGGCAAGCAAAATCCTATTTTAGCTGTGAAAAAATACGAAGAACCACAACAAATGCTTTATTTCTAATACTTTTTTTAAAAAAAAATCTGATTTACATGTGAAGACAGTCTCTCTTCTACCGTGAGTGGGGAGTTTATCTTTGGATACTATAATGGAACATTGGGCTCAATTCATGTTTGGTAGCTATTAATCAGCGGGCCCAAGCTTTACTGCAGCAAGCACAGAACACCCACACCTATGCGTACACCAGCTTTTGTTGAAATTTATATATATTTTCATCACTGCAACCACACAGATGAATGTCTCTGCTTGTTTTTATGCGATGGCACAAGATAAAGTGTGACTGAACACTGGTAGTTCAAGATGCCTACCAACAAAATGCAAATAAAAGAGGGGTAAACAAAGAGACCCAGTAGTATCTTTTAAGGTCACATGCTCATTTTGCAGACAGTCTGCCTTGCTATGCTTTAGGAGAGCGAAGGTAGAGCAAGGCCAGTCTGCATAACTTGGGTCTAAGTTTTGTTGAGGTCTGTTCTTCACTGTCAGAGATATGCAAAAGGTTGTCATATAAACAAGCACTGTTTACAGGCATCTTCCCAGTAATGGCACTCTATTGTTAAATATTAATTCTCAGGAATGTGTATGTTGTGTAACTTTTTTGCATACTATTTGGGGCTGTTAGCAATTTGTAAGGACACTTCTGGTAATTTAGGATCAAAGAGTAGGTTTGGAAAAAACTTTCCCACACAAAATATAGCAATATAAACATTATTTTTTTTTTTCTGTTTGGCAGCAGAACTGCCCTGAAGTCTCTGTGTTCCAAACATTGCATTATTATGCTAGTGAGAAAAAAGTGCAACAAAAAAGACACTTATATTTTTCCCTATCTGGTATATTTGCATTCTCAAAATGAAAGGTAACAGGATACAAATGACACAGGCAAGTTAGCAGGGAAAAAAAAAAGACTAAAGAAATAGAGCGGTTTTTTTGATCGTTTCTAGTGTCACCCGAAAACAAGTGTACTATTTTTAAAGCAAGCTTCCTGTCAAAACCTTAATGGGAGAGGGTTTTCCTTTCTACCTATGGATAAAGAAGAAAACATTCTCTGTAGAGAATTCCTGAGTGTGAACACCCACAATTGCCAGGCTGTCCCAGGGAGTGGGCAGCTATAGTGACAGCCGAGATGGGTTTTCTTTGTCTTTTTGGAGAAGAGGAGGTGAATCACAAACCCTCAGAGGAGAAAAAAGAGAAGTTTTGCATGGAGGGAAAAAGCCAAAGAGAGAAGTTATCCTGCTGCCAGTAAGCAGCAGTCTTGCTAGGTCTATGGCTATAATGTTAGAGGAACAAACACTCCTCACTGTCCAAATCACTCATGCAGCTGGTAAGGAGCAGCTAATTTTATGACTTAGTCCAGATCTGTCACTATGGATCACATGGGCTCCCAAATGTGACATGAGTACACCAGCAGACTGCCCACATGGTGTCATATCCATTAACAAATGAAACAAAAATCTTTTTTTGTATGTTATCCTATGCGTTTTTTTCTTTTTTTTCCCTTACTCTGGATTTACAACTACATTTATAAGAAAAAAGTCGCAATTGGCAGAGTGTTTGGCTGGTTATAAGTGTCACCTGAGGCTGATCTCCATTTCTAGAGCCTTCTGCACCACTAGAGTTCTCTCTCAAGTAGTATGACATCTGGTATGGCCATTTCTCCCTGGAAGGCTTATTTTGATGACTCACGGGGATATGGTGGATACACTTAAGTCTCGTCTGTGGGAAAGTGAATCAGCAACCATGAGAAAATATGCCTTGCATAAATGGCAACAACATGTGTTAAAGCACTTGTGAAATCAGATTCAAACTGACCCTGGCAGGCAGAGGTATCCAGAACACGCACTTGCAGCAAGTATCTGATTCAAGAAAGCACAATGCGTGGAGCAGCAAGCTCCTAATTCTCTAACCTCCGAGTTTGCATGAGCAGCTCTGCCTGCTCAACTCCTCTTCAGCAGCCCAGCTCTTGTTGGGGCTGCTTTTCAGAATGCCCTCATAGCAAGAAATTGCCTACCTATATCCAAAGCCATGGAAAATCCCAGCCCACATCGCAGTGACTGGAGAAGAGCTGGGCGCTGCCAAGCTGGAACAAGTTCTAAGGGAGCACAGCGTACCATCCATCCATTACATAAACCTCAGGTAAGGGAGTGGCAAGAAACTTTCCTGCCACCAACTATGAAAAACAGTCCCGGGAAAACAAAGCAGTCACTGAATGTTCTTTAAGAACCTGCTCAATCTCCGGAGCATAACCTCACCTCCCCAAAGGGCCTCGTGGCAAATAGAGGAGAAATCAAAACCTCAGATTAAGGTGGTGTACTCTGCCATAATGTCATTTCTTCTAAAATTTCCAGGCATAGACAACAGCTGCAGTTAAGTATATAGCCTCAGGAAATAACAACCTATTAGTGCAAGAAAGGGGGAGAAAAGTCATTTTCTTTCCTCACAGTTTGTTCACAGTATGTGTTGCTCAAGTTACAAAACTGCTATGAAATTTTAAAAGAAAAACCCAGCCTTGTGTACTGAGGACGAATAAAAGAAGTTAAAAAAAAAGAAAAAAAAAAGAAAAAGAGTTCATCGTAAGCAGAGCCCTAAGTGGACTTCCACAAGTTCCACAGGGCACCAACCCTTGAACACAGAAGGATGATCCTGTTGTCTTAGGGCTCACAGAGATCTCAGCAGAAACTGAATATGGAAAAAAAATATGTGTTTCCTACCAAATCCACCATAGTTCAGTACTTAATGCCTTTGTATACATGGTGATGTGAATGGCCAGGACCTACCCTGTTCCACACAAAACAGCACTTGTAAATGCCATACAAGAAAATGCTGTCAATATATAGAGAGGAGACAGGGAGAAGAAAATCACAGGTAATGGTTACAGCTTGTGCACAACTCTGGCAACACTTCATCTAGTCAAGAACATTAGATTGGAGAAATTTGGCAGATGCAACACTTTGAGATAACTCTGTAGTGCATAAGGGAAGCATTCCCAAACTTTCAGGAAAACTAGGATGATGTGAATTAGAGATATCAAATTAACACCTGTGTTAATGAATTAGGGGGAGTGGACAGGAAAACCATGGAAATGCCTAAGCAAAGGTCTTTATAAAACAACAATAGCAAAAATCTTACTTAATGACTCTGCTCTTGAAATAGCAGAATCCAAAACTTCCAGAAGATTTAGTGGGAGTTTCTGAAGATTCTTTCAAAATGAGCTATTACTGTAAAGAAAATGAAGGGCAATTTGAAACATACTTTTCCTATTCTCCCAAAATGTTTATATTTTTTTTAAAGAGAAGACTTCAGACTCTTTTATGAATGAATAAAATGAAAGATTGAACATGAGCCATTTCTCTTTCTGCGATTATTTCAGGCATGAAAAGTGACCACCAAGTACCCGTTGCTCCTTTTCCTCCAGAGATTATGTTGCACTGAGGACCACATACCGCTTTGTAGCAAGAGAGCTTTCTAGGAAAGCTGTGCCTAAGAGAAACGCCAGACCAGAAACATGCCAAGTCTAGAGCTATTTAGCATATCCATAAAAGAAGAATGACTATTTAAGTGAAGATGCATTCTAAAGTGAAGATAAATTATTACTTTAATACATTTTTTCCTCAAATTTCTGATGTATCTTTTAATAAATTGTATTAAAAAAAAAAACAAGAAAAATCCCACCCTAAACCGGACCTATTGCAGTGGAACTGAATGGTTATTCAGTGACTTTACAGTAGAAGCATGCTATTCTCACTATCCTAATATGTTCTGAGGAAAAAGAAAGGTAGTATGCAAAGAAAACCTAAGAAAGGATCTACAGGTTGGATTAAAAATATGGATAATCAGTGAAACATTTCTTCACTAACAAAAAAGTCCATGAAAACTGAACCCAGAACTATTTTCCTTATTTCCACAATATTGTTTCCTCATGTTTAAGTACATATATTTGCATTTATCATCATCACATAAGGGGTCAAGTGTGAAACTTAGAATGGTGTTAAAACTTTCCCCAGAGTCTCAAGTTAGATACTAGTCACTGTAGAAAACTGATTCCTTGAACTTTGAATAGCAGCCACGTTATGGTTAGAGGATAAAAGTATAAATTATTTCTAGGACATGTGGGAGTTTAATCTGGCAAGAAGATCCCAATGTAATGTCTTCGGTCTGTCTTTGTGCTTCCCTCAGAGTCAAGTTCATCCCAGAACACAAGACGAGGCTTAGCTCTGTGTTCAGGAGAATTCTCCACCTTAGGTGCCCTAAGTCCAAGCCAGCCCCTAAAAAACAACAGACAACTAACAAAGAAATCTAACTTTGTTAGACATGCCAGATCAACTCAAGCTAGAAATCCGCTGAGCCCTCTGTCCTCCCTTTGACAGAGGCCACCAACAGTGAGCACCTGGGGAAGAGAATAAGATCAGGACCAAAGAATAATGATAATTTCAGGTGCTGTAATCAGCACTGAACTGCATAAATAAGATAGTGTTTTCATTTGTTTCTAATTGAAGTTTAAATTCTTCATAGCAGTGTTATTTTTCTAAAAGTGAAGGAATAAGGGGAGAGAGGAGGAAGTTTAGCCACACCGTAATTAACTACTTAGAGTAAATCTTCCCATCAGATTCATGAAACAGATTTCAGATAAGCAGCTCAAATGAAGGATTATCTTGCTTGCAATGCGGAAATGTTGTTCAGCCTGATATTTCCATTCTGCAGGCAAGAGTTCACACTGGCGGCTCACTATTTTCTGCAAGTAGGTAAAGCTCCACAAAGGTAGCCGAACTGAACCTGAGAGGATTTTCTTTTTAAAACTCCTGAACATGACAATTTTGTACTTGCTGGTTCTAAAGCAGAAATAAGATGTGCTCATTTAAGAGGGGCTACTAGGCAGATGCATTGCCTCATGATATGATGGATGGGATACAGTGTATTGCATGTCTGCTACTATTATGTCTTAATGGAAATGTTAGTAGTAAAGATCATTACATATTCTGCAAATATTAAGTTTAATTAAATAAATCTGTGTCTGACAGTTTTCTCAGCATATGCGTCATGGCAATTAAAGGCAAATGGAACTAATCTAAGCCACTGTGTTTAAATTTCACAAAAAAAGTCCTATCATCATCAGTCAATATGCACTGGAGCCTTCTTATATGAATGACAATCTTTTATATATCAGTTATACCTGATGTCAAGACAATCAATGTGACTGAACTTCTATTCTCCATGGAAGGGAAATAGAACATTTATGGAATCTCATGCTCATCTTCTGCTCCATCTGCTTTTAACCATGTTATTTTTATCACAGAGGAAGGGCAAATGTTTTGTTGTTGATTACTGTTATCAGGCAACATCTTACAGAATATTTCAGTATTTATGATGGCTTCTCTGTGCAGACACATCAGTTGATGACAACAATACTGTCTTGGCACATTAGCCTGGAAGAAGATCAATAACATTTCTGTGGGCTGCAGCATATTTGGATCTAGAATATCAATATAATGTTCATTTATTTCAGCAGAATTACTGGGGTTCCAAAACTGAAGCAACATTAAGCCTGTTGATGTTCCAGAACAATCTGTGAGAACCTTGTTTGCCAGGTAGACCATGGATATCTGATGTTGATCTTGCTTAGGATGATAATGCAAGCACATGCAAGTAAGTTGTTTTCTGCAGACAGGCCAGAAAAGAGCTGAAGTCATGCTATGATTAGAAGAGTGAATGTTTACAAGTAGGTTCTCATACCACAAGTCTGATTCCTTCATTTGTTGCAATTTAGACACAATCAAGGAAATTGGAAGCTAATCATACCTAGAGGGCAGCCAATTTAGGAATCTTTTCTCTAAGATACGATAAAAGAAATATATGCACAGAGACAAAGAAGGAAGGCTGTCATTTTGTCACATTGACAACTCACTAAGTACAAAGCTTAACATAATTTTTCCTCTTTTTCCTCTTCCAGTATGGAAACTTTTTTTCTCATATATCATCTTAATAAAGATTCTTACCACCCATTCTCAGAAAATGACACTACAGTTATGCCAGACAACTGCCCCCTATCTTAAATATCCAAAAGACAATGGCAGTGCCTGACATCAGTTTCTTTACAAAGTTGTTCACATTCAGTACATTTCATTTATTACTCTTCTTTAAATGTTGCACTATGTAAATGAAAAAAAATGTTGCAAATGTTGCCTGGAACATAGCCCTCTCCCATCTTCAGTCAGAAAAATTCCTTCTAAGAAATTCACTTTTTCCTGAAAATATGACTAAACAGATAAGCTTCACAGTAAGATTTCCAACAAATATGCAAGAAACTTGGGTATCTGAGGTTTTTCTTTAGACTGAAAGAAAAAAAAATAAAAATCTTTTCCCCAAGATAAGATCATGTGATATCCTACCACACTGAGTTCATGTCTGAGCATTTAACTTTGAAGCGCCCACATCGTTTCTGAAGATAGAACTTGTGCTCTGAAGCATGTAAGTTGAGTACAAGAGCCACAGTCCCTCGGTGATTGCCATTTCTACTGTACATTTTACCTATGTACATTTTTACCTATGTACATTTTACCTACAAATACTAAAGGTACCACGGCAGATCAAGAACATCCATAGCGCTTCTAAACATAAAGTGAAGTCCCATCCTGCCCAGAAAAAATCATTCCAATCCCTATAAAGCAAAACTATAACTAGGATCTCTGCACAGGCAGCTGTTTTTTGCCACCAAGGATAAATGTCATGTATTCAAAGAGAGAAAGATAACTCTCATCTTTTCTTGCTTGCTCTAGTTTCTCAGTTTAAGAGGCTAGTCCTATTTCAACAATATATCAAACTATCTTGGCAGTGAGGAGACTCATATTAGGCAAAGGTTTAAAAAAAATGTAGGAAAAGTGGAGCTAGTAGCTCTCTCTGTTCATCTACACAGAAACAGTCATTGCTTGTACACTTCCAGGAAGATCACCACTGACCAAATATGGAAGCAAAATTAACAGGTAATGGTTGATCAACGCTCACACAGCAGAGTCATTAGATAGGATCATTTGTGTTATGACCCTTAAACTCCTTATCAGTGACTAATCCATCCACCCTGCTGATAACAGGCCCACTGAAAGGTTCCCAGATTTCTTCACTGGTTGAAAAAATAGCTACATCTCAGAAATACTTTCAACTTATTTCTTACAATCTTTCCTGAAAGCATATGCAGTGACTGAAAAGTGAGAGTGCCTGTGCTCAGAGGTCTTTTTGCAAAAAGCCCAAAGACACCCTCTCTCCTGCCCTGCAAGTGCCATCAGCAATTGGCCTTGGCTGCAGCTCAGCTGCAGATCACATCTCCTGTGACCCAAAAGACAACAGCCTAAAAGGATATTTTGAAGTATCCCATGGTAGGGCAAAATCACTTCTAGACAAAAGTTACTCCTTAAAACACTTCGTTTGCAAGAATGATTCTCATTCAAGGCTCTCTACAGTTATAAAATGCTATTTTTATTTTCCTGTGCTCTCTGCTACCTTTTTAAACAGACTGCAAGGCTTTATAACAGCAATAGCATTTCATATAATATCATTTTTTCTTTTTTCTTAATAGTAAGAGTAAATACTATTTATATGCTTATAGCTAATGTAATTTTTATGGTAGGCGTTCAAAGCAGTTTTAAATAGTACGATCTGTAGTGTGTTTAACATTTACTGGACTATAAGATCCAGCTTTCAAAATCTGTGTTCCAACAGCTACTGTGTATTAGAGCAGGGAGAAGAGGATTTAACGAGCAAAGAAGGGTAATGTCCTCACTGACCTTGGCCTATAACGGTGCTGTGGCTTGGCAGTGACTGCAAAGTTCATATTCAATTGCACTGGTCTTTCCAGTAAATCTAGTTCATGCTGTTGTTGTGAAATGTGCTGTACTTGTCACTCAGAAATGGAAGCACCTGTAGAGTACAAGTGTTCTGCAAGTAAGTCTTGTTTACTGTGGGGTAAATGCCTGGTTATCTTGCCCTTATTCTATAACACAGATTTCAAAGACCTGCGTGCTTCTTAAAAGCTAATTAATACTCTCATCTGTTACTGAAATTCGTGGTACCACGGGGATGTTAGCTTCGGGCATTTAACTTAGGTAATTAAGTTCATCCTATCTTTCTTCAGACATTGCCTCAAGGAGATGGAGTTCAATTCAGAGCATTCTGGTATGCTGGCTTATAGAGAAGGTTCAATCTTCTTTTCTCCATTAAGTATAAAGGGATATGCCATTCCAATACTTGAGTAAAGCAAAAGATAGGGTGAAGATCTGCATCAGGACTTCTTCATAGCTGATAAATAAAATTTAGCCCAGATCAGTACTGATACAGACAGAGTGAGAAGACCTGTGAGAAGTTCTTGTCAAGTCACTTAACTAAAGACCACCAAGTCTTCTCTAATGCCATTGGAATTTCAGTTATATCAAATGTCAAGGAAATTTAGGCCAAAAAATTGATTTATAATTTTAAAGTATTAAATTGCACATATAGGAAATGGAAGAAAATTAATTCAAGTCTACAACAATACAGACCTTTATTTCAGCTCCTTTTCTGCTCATTCTGTTCTTTGCCATTATACTGTGCTTTCATTGGCAGAAAAAAAGGGCTTTGGCAGCTTTCCCAATTTACAAATGAACATGAAATTCATTTTCTGGGCAACTTAAAAAGCAGTGATAATTCAAGTATGTCTATTAGAAGTGAGAGTATAAAAAAAGAATATCATAAAATAAATGCATACCTCTGTACAAAGTGATTAGATTACTTCTGGATTTTAGGAGTCAGGTGACATCAGAATTGTGCCATGTGCATGAACATCCAAACATGGACAATTAAACCTCTGTTAAGCAATCACTGAGGAAGAAAGCAAATGACAAAAATAAATTTGAGCTAATAAATCTGAGAATCTTCTGTTACTTTACAGCCCATCCTTATACAGTGGAAGTGACCTTCATTGTCAGTGGCCAGAATACAATATATAGGAGGAGGGCAAATAATTACATCTGACAAATCTGTGCCCCTGTTTGCAAGAAGCGATAGACATTTACTAATATATGTGCTACATGTTAATGGCATGTAAGTTTTATCTATAACTAGGAAGTGATGAGATAGTTGCTTCCAGTTGCATATCTTTCTCATAAACCATGGCACTTTTAATCAAAAGTTGTCACTCACTCTGGTCATCCTGTTCAGGATGAGAATTACCTTAATTTCAGTGTATTTAAGTGAAGATTATTAACACTTTTGCAAGAATATAGCAAACAGTATTCTTATATTCTCAACTTAATTCTCGCTCAGTTCTGGAGGGGAAACCACACAGAGGGATGTATTCTACTATATAGTATTAACTAGGCCATTCCTCAGGATTCTCAACAGTAATGAAGGAAACCTTGTTTTTAAGCTCTGCTCTGCCTGAATCAAATGTACTTATCCATCCCCAAATTGCCAGAGGACTTTATTTTATTTTTATTTTTTTTTTTGACAAGGCAATCCTTCCTGGCAGATTTCATTCTTATATTTCATTCTATATCCAAGATTCTCATTTGGGTAGTTTTTCATCAAAACCAACATCTTTGAACCAAATATATTTCCTAGTTAGCATTTTCCAGCAGCAGCAGCTGATTTCCAAACAGCTCAAGGAAAAATATGTACATTATATTGCTTGCTTGTTAATTGTAGTACAGTTAATAGGTGCCACAACTAATGTGATTTAGTGGTAGACAAAATCAACATAGCACATCTTAATTAAATTATTTTCAGATGAACATTGTGTGAACTAAATGATTTGAACTTAAAGCCATAAGGGAATTTACTGATACTCCTGTAATATAGAAAAGATATTTTTCTGAAACTTCACCATCTTCTGTTGTTTATTCAGTATTCTTACAGTATACTACTCTGTTTCCTTTAACATTTTCAATTTACTTATTGTAAAGTGGTTTCCTTTGTAGAATGCTCAAAAACACAAGCTACTTGTGTGATATATAATTGCCTATTATATGCCTATAAATACAGACTTATTCATGTATCATTAATGCCAAGTGACAAGAAGCTTATAGATATTCTAGGAAGTTGCTTCGTGTTCTTATCCCTGTAATTGGTATTTTAGCCTTTACACTTATCTTTATTTGCTGAAATAGACAAGTGCTATTTTCAAGAAGTAAGGCCTATTTCTGTTAGGCCCTGTCATATTGAACAGTGTCTTAGTGTTTGAAGATGTCAGTGCGCCAACACTTAATGTGAAAAAAAACAGGATTACTCATTCAAAATATCACTCCACTCTATGAATAATCACATTGTCTTCAAGATTCTCACTGAGGAAGATACTATTCAGGATAAATGCACTCTGTGCCTTGAAACATTTTTACTTTAGGAAAGCATCAAAACCACTAAGCCCACTATAACCACTAAGTCATCAGTATGAACAGAAAACAAATCCTAGCCAAGAAACACCAATTCCATGCTTGTTGGCTTTCTTCAGAATCAGAATAAAACTTTAAAATTTTAATACTGAGGCTGTCAAATGGAAAAAAGATTAGCAAAAAACAAACAACCCCTTTTCCCCCCTGCTCACCTGCCCCCCTAAAAAATAAAAAAAAAAGTGAGCTCAAATATCTCTGTGAGAACTGACGTATTTAATATCATGGTATAGATTGTAAGGATGAAGCTCTCAATGACTGTGTACAGAGCTCACTGTCCCAGGCATTCAGGTCCATCTTTAAAAACTCCAGGTACCTCAATGCATCTAACACATTTGCTCACTGTATTGTGTGAGAACTTCCCTATTCTCTTGGGTTGCACACCCAAGAAACTGAAGGAATAGCTTATTTATAGGAATGAAATATTATCCATTTACTAATTACAACATCAACATCTGCTCCCTTCTCTTCTCACAACACACCTCACAGGTAACGGACAAGAAAACATTACTGTTTCTTTTTTCCTACCAGATCAAATAGAGAAGCAAGGAAGGCTGTGTCTGGATCTTGGGTTCTTTGCACCAATCTGGCTCTTAAGAGAAAGCCACATGAGTTCATTCCCCATTAATGTTAGGAAAGCACACCTGAATTAGGTATTCGCACAGATAACCTCTGATATGTTGCATCAGACTGCAAAAGTAGACATGAATGAAATAACTTCCTTTTAGCTTCATGGAGAATTTGAAAAAATCATCAATAAAAGCAGATTTCCAAGAGATGGATTCTTTACACTGATTTTACTCTTTCCCCTCTGCCCTTGGTAACAATGCAAATTAAGGTACATGTAGTAGGGCAGTCTTCTTGTGTGGCAAGATTTTGGTTTCCAATACAGGAAATGCATTTGCAAGTCAAAGTCATTCACAGGATGCAGCAGTTTGAGATATCAAAGAAGACACGTCTGATACTGCGGAAAATGAAAATGAGAACATTTCTCCATCAGTTTTAGATTAAAGGTTGTTTTGACTTATTTTTCAGGACATTAAAGAGGCAGCCTCAAATTGAGCCACAGAAGTAACCTGTGTTTTAAAGAACGCTTTATCATTTGTCTGAAAAAACCTACAAACAATTCAGCAACTGAGGCAATGTATCATCATTTCCACACAGTTCATAGTCCTTTGAAAATGCAGAGACTGTTAAAACTAGTCTGTACTTAATCAAAAGGTGAAAATCAGACTTGTCTCATTTGAGAAAACAGAACCCTATTGCTTGACTCTACATTAAATAACCCACAATTCTGACTTCTCCATACCAACGGCTTGCAGAATATGGATTAAACAGCTAAAATGGATATATATTAATAAAATAGTAATATTAAAAAAAAAGCCAGAAGCACTTGCACAATGATCTTGGAAGTCATCCTCCTCCATACTTAACATCAGTGTTGTCTTTACAGAGTCTGGTTTAATAGTCATGAGCAAAAATGACATCTGATGAGAAGTATTTTTACAGAATAAGTAGGAAGACAGTCTGGAAAAATATTTATCTTCTAAGGAAGTAATTAAGTTATTTGTATGAGATGAGGAAAGCATGACTAAAAAAAATTAGCCTGGACAGCTCTGCAGTATTATGTGATTCAGTTTATACTGCTTTTCTCTGTAATTCCCTCTAATATTTCTCAAACAAATTCCTACTGCTAAACCTTCCTTTGTCCTGCTAATGTGAGATATATTCTGATGTAGATAGTGTTCACAAGGGGCTTCATGTTGATTCATGATGACAGGTTATCAGGTATATGAAACACACAACAGATGTGCAAGCAAGTGTGGTTTGCAGTCATGCAGGAAAATGTGTAAGATGATGCTTTGCTTTGTTCCCAGTTGTATAGAAACCCTGTCTTCACACCCAAGCCTAGTGGCAGGCCATGGTTAGGTGCAAGTATTTCTCCTGACCTTCATGCAATGGCCAAATCATTAGCTGACTACATATTCTTCTCTGCCAATTCCTTTCAGTACGAAAGACCAATCAACTAGATAGCATTAAAAAGGGACTGCAAGAGAGGAGATTCTCTCTCTACTGTTAAGAAAAGGAAGATATAGATAAGTATCAATAGGCCATCTGGAATATGGAAATTTTCTAATTGCTGTCACTAGCTGCTGGACAGGATTCTCAAATGCAGCAAGATCTTGATTTACCTGATAAAGTACACTCATTTTGATACCTAGATAAGAAAAAAAAAAAGAACTTGCTACTGTTAGCAATTGAAATGCTAATCCAGAGAACATGTTGCGCTTTTAATTAAGTTTGAGTCAGTCCCTGAGCTGTGTGTTGGGACAGAGAAGGAGAAAGCCAACAAAGGGGCAACTGTGTGCACACCTCATAGGCTGACAACCAGCTCACAAAACACCTTTTGTCTGCAGGGGCTGTTTGAAGACAACAAGTGCCGGTGGCCCAAATGATTTCTGCAACAATGCAACTCGTGCTCCAGCATCGGATGCTGATTTGTTATATGAAATAAGAGAGAGGTTAATTCCAGTCATCACATTCTTTTGCCAGACTATCAGTAATGGCAGCTTAACAAGGTTTGCAAAGTGTTGCTGACCTCCTCCAGCTGAAGATTTGGCTTTTATGTAATAGCGTGGAATGTGCATGTAGCATGAAACTGTGATCAGCCAGTAAGAATTGTCTGGTTCTCTGAGTGCCTGAGGGCATGCGGATGACTCACTACAACTCTATTAACACACAAGACATCTGCTTAAATATGTTTTCTATCAGTCCTTCTGCAATGCTGGAAATAACGGGCTAGGGCATTCTCCTTCAGCCTTGGCACCAAAGAGCTGGAAAACTGCTATAAGCCACTCTGCCTGATTCCACTTCTGCCACTTCCCTGGAGTGAAGGGAGCTGCCGCTTAGCCTCAGGGCAATGTGACAGCTCTTCATCTCTTATGGTTGAGGAAAAGCAGAATGGGAGAAGTTCTGCAGAGCTTGGGAAGACCCCAGGTGCCACTGTTTTTTTTTTCTGTAGTTCTTCAGCTATGCTGAGGCTCAAAATGACTCTTAAAGGGCTACTAAATGATGCAAAGCCATCTCTCTTGCCTCCCAGGACCTTACAGCAGCATAGAAAGACTCAGTGTGATTTCACACACCTTGCTCTGTTCTCAACTTAGGGGTGCCATCATGGTATCTGTTTTATACTTAGCAATAGTACCAGCTATTCGAATATAAGCACAGTGTCACACTAAAACTAGGAAGAAGATAATTTCCTAAAAAACATATCTGATTTTCTTCAGCTAGAATAAGAAAATTTGGGGGGAGAAAAATCCCTGGAGCTTTTGATAAGCTTTGATTCTGAAGATGCAATCCTTATGACAACTTGACTTCAAAGAGCACAGCAACATACCCCTGCACAAAGATGCAGTGAACAGCAAATCAGAGTTACCAGCTTGCCAACATCAGTTCTGCCTTAAAAATACACCTCATAATGTTTTTCTCCCCGTCCCTTGAAGGTTCAGACCTAATTGTTGTGAGAAGATCGTTTCAGCTACAAATGAACTCACAGAACCATTTCATGTTAAAAATAAACATTAAAGCAACACACCAGATGCTACCATCGAGCATTCCATCACACTTTTATGTGCTGCATGCATTTGTTCAGCTAGAGAGTCCGTTTCAAACAAGTCTAATGGCTTTTAAGTGCTGAGAAAAGAACAAAAAGAGGCAACATATTGTGGAAGGCACCTAGAAAAGTTTAAAAAAAAGAAAAAAAAAAAGAAAAGAAAAATCTGTATTAGAGTGATAGGACTCCTAATCTTTAAATCTGTAAAGCTCTGGAACACAACTTGAGCCAAAACAGGACATTATAGTTTTCCTGAAGTGCTAGCTTTATAGAAGCTTTAAGATTTGGCATTTAGTGAATCTCTAGGGAATGAAAAATCTGTTTTAAGTGTTCTGTTCTTCACTAACAACTTATAGGCAAATGTATAGTAATGTCATCTCTGTTTCTATTTTTTTAATATTCATCTCATTTCCTTGTTATCTCAATAAGCATACACAATTTTTAAAAGGTTAATACAGCTAGACTGAAAACAGTGCTTTCCACCAGTAGATCTCCTTGCTTTAACTTGCTTTGCAAGTTAAATGAATACCTTAAGACTTAAACTAAGCTTATGGGATAGAACAAGTGTAGGCAATCATGCCATATTACTTATAAGGAAAATGAACCACAACAAAATAAGTGAATTTCTGCAGAAAAATGAGTAATGGAGCCAGAATCAAACACGATGAACACTTGGCTGTTTTTCAGGCTGATGCTTCATTTAGTTGCTATAATAATATATATGAGGAGAGATTGAGTTGGGCCTGTTTTCTCTGGAGAAGAGAAGGCAGACAGGGGATCTGATTAAAATGTGTAAGTACATGAATGTAGGGAGGAAGGGGCCAAGCTCTTCTCTGTGGTGACTAGTGACAGAACAAGGGGCAATGGGTATAAGTTGAAAGACAGGCTCTCTCCATGTGAGAAAGAACTTCTTCCCTGTGAGGATGACCGAGCCCTGGCATAGGCTGCCTAGGGAGGTTGCAGAGTCTCTTTCTCTGGAGGTCTTCCAAACTTGTCTGGATGCTGCCCTGTGTCCCGTGCTCTGCGTGTCCCTGTTAGAGCAGCAGGGTTGGACTAGATGATTTCTAGAGGTCCCTTCCAACCTTAGCCATTCTGTGATTCTGTGAATATCTTATGATTTGAAATGTTGTTTAGAGTGGTGTGTAATAAAATAACATACTTGGAGATTTACTGCATGATTTTGTCCATAAGGTGAAGAGCGGCCCTATATCATCCTATGAAATATCAGGTTTTTGGATCTTCAGCAGGAGATAAAAATAGCTGGACCTCTAAAAGAAAATCTTTGGATCTTGCAAAAAAATCCAAAGGCTCATGCTAGTCAACAATATAGCCACAGAACACAATTATGAAGAAAATGATTGGTTTATTTTCCTGACAAAGAAAGCAAGTGGCAGAGAAATGGAAGATTTTGCAATTTTCAGAACTTAGTAGCTGGAGTAAGATATTTTGCTTCTTGCAATTGAAGTAGAAATAAAAATAAAAAAAAAATGGCATCTAAATATTTGGAAATGTACACATAAAGAGACATAAGACCCAACGTGTTCTTTTTCTTACCTTTTCCTAATCAGTCTTGCAGTTTTGTGTATTATTTCCCTTATGCTTTGGCCTAATATGGTTTACACTGAAGTGATTTTGAGTATTTTTTATAGTATCCATATTTAGGTATCTCTGAACAGCACTCAGTTTGATTTTCAGAACCAGCAATTCTCAATTAAGTTAATTAATTTAGTCTCACATTTTAATTTAGTCTCACACCTAAACCATGTGGAGGTTTGTAAGCTCGCCAGTAAATTGATCCTAAAGACTCATACCTTCCAAAATCTGGCTTTACTGTTCTATAGTTTTCCCTGGGTAACAACATCTGAAAAAAAAAAAACCCAATAATTTACTTTTTGTAATGCTTTATTTGTTGAGGTCATTAACAGAGAAAAACACTAGTGTACTCATGGGAGAAGGAAAAGATACTTTTTTTTGTTTATTAATAGTATGCAGATACCAAATATGTCAAGTTTGCTGACTTGCTATGATATTCTTTTTTAATTTAAAAAGATCAGTGTTCTGTGTCTTGTAGTTCACTGTTAACTACATTAAAAGGATAAAAATACTAGAAGTATATGAATATGTGGCATCATATTTCTTCCGCTTTCACCAGATTAAAAGTATCACTGCTCTGCTCTTGAACACTGCAACAGCACTATTTTACATTTATAAATAGAAGCTCTTCCCCTCAGTTATAAATTAGAAACGTCTAAGAGAGCATAAAAGTCTATTCCAAGTCCCAAGCTTTTTTTCAGTATTTGAAAATAGTCCTGAGTGCTGAGAAAGATTCTCTAACCTCTTCAATGTGCTGTTACATAATTTGGCATGGGGCATAAGTAATCAGCTGGTTAGCAGTGCCTGAACAAGACACTGAAACAGTAGTCTTCAGTCATTATATAATATTTTCCAGGCTCCTCTTTAAAATTCAATACCTATTCATGTTAAGAGATGAATCTTTAATAGTGCTATACAATTTGGGTAGGGTAAAACATTTAACAAGAAGGAATTTATTTCATCAGTAGCATGTAATGCCTCAAGCTTAAGGCCAGCTTTTCATACTGAGTTTTTATTGCCAACAGCTCTGTTATTCATTGACAGAGTTTATTAAGATAGTATTTTATTAACTCAATTCATACTTTGAGCTAAGTTTCACTGTAGCAGTACTCAGGCTTCAGGTCAACTTTCTCCTCAAGGTTGAAATAAGAGATGAAGAAAAATTGAGGCTCAAACATGTTTCTGAGCTCTCTGTCTCAGTGGGAGCAATCAATTAGGAGTGAAAAGATAAAGCTTATAATTTATGAAACAACTGTGGAATAGTTCAGCAGCAGTTTTCTATGAATTTTATTACAGTAAGTTTGCAAGGAATTTTTGCAAAAGATGAGAATTTTTTTCCTCATTCTTTCATGTACTTTAACGTTTTGTTTTTGGAAGGAAAGCAGACTATTCAGTCTTTCCCATCTTCACAATTTTCTCACCATAAGTTTTTTATAGTTATGATAAAGGAAATTTACTGTTTCTGTAAGTTGGACCAGTAAACAAAAACGACTAGTAGGAAAACTACTGTTCAGGAGCAGGTTAGGGGTAGGAGCAGACTCTTTACTGGAGGATTTGTTCCTACTTCACATGCAACATTGGAGTATCTCGTTCAGGCAGAAAGCTCTCAGTTTTCTGTTGTTGTTGTTGTTTTTTTTCTCCATACTTGTTCTTCTGCAGCATTTCTTATCATGGAAAGCTTGGTGTTTGTGAGCTGGTTTTATGCACAACATCATATATTCCTTAAACTCATTTCTACTTTCATGCTTTTTAGACTAATATTTTCAGTTAACTCCTTCAGTTGTTGCTAATATTCAACCATTAACTAAAATCTTGCCAGAAGTCCAACTGCCACTTTAACAGCAAATATTTGAAAAGCTCTATCTCCATGTAACAAGTAGAAAAAGATTTTAAACGTTCACTAAGAGATGAATGTTTATATTATTACTTTTTCTGTATAATAACTATCCTGATAGATGTTCAACTCAGCAGCCTCATTCTCCTAGATCCATCAGTACTGGATGGTGTAGCACTAGCTAGAAATATCTTCCCTTTTTATGATCTATAAAATGCTCTTTAAAACATATAACCTGAATAAGAACAGAATGATTTCTTTTACTGAGAAAAAAAAAATACTTCTGCCCCTGCCAGAGAAGGGGCAGAAGTTTCTAGGTAATTTGTTACTGTACTGTGCCTTTGTATTCACTCACTGCTAATTGATAGAGTGCAAAAAGGTCTTACCAAGTTAACAGCAGTACTAAAAAGTGTTTAAGTCAAGATTGCTAAGACACAGCACATTTGTTCCATCATACTATTATCAAGAGATGTAAATACTAACAAACTAAGAGGTACTAGCTAGATTTAAGAAAGAAGGCACCAGTGACAAGAGAGTCATAGAGGCTTTTACTCCAAGCATGCTACTAGTTTCATTGGTTGTGAGAAAGTTAAAACCTTAATTTCTTAATTCTATGAAATGTGCATGGCCTCCACTTGAACAGAAAACCAGTATTTCTTTTTAGGCCAGGTCTGAAAACTCCAGGTGTTTTAAGTTGTCGAAGCACAATACTGTACTGTGACATGATTTTCAGAGGTGAACATCAATTGAAATTTTTTCTTTCCAGCACCATTATGTTAATACATGATACAAGTTGTTTTCCCTGTACAACTATGGAGAGACATTGTGAAGCCTTCCAAAAAAATTTAAAAAAAATTCTTATTGGGCTCTCTTTTCCAAAACCTGACTCAATGCTAACCAGGTAAGTACTAAAAGACAGTGTTTAGTCAAAGAAAATAATCTCTTTGGTGAAATTTCTTTCCACCATTTTTTTGGAAGCAAAGGCTGGAGATCTACCATAGTTTTTTGCCTAGATCTCAATCCTCAAAGTCCTGGGCTTCTCTCCAAGATATTTTTTATGAGAGTGCTTACAGTTGCCTCCTTACTTTGTTTATTAAATGGACCTTCACCCACTGTTTACATCTGAAAATAAATGATAAATGACAACTCAAAGTGATTTTTTAAAATCAAAGGAAGGTGCATTTCTAAACGTAATCCACCCAACTGGTTTAAGCAAATGGTTCTTGCAGATCCCACAAAGAGCCTTTCTTTCCCATAGCTTGTTTCCCTTTCTATTTCTTGCAGTTTGCAGTCTTCAATTGCAACTTCAGTTGCATGTAAATCATTTAATTGATAAGAAATGCAAATGGATAAAATTTAGAATAGCTCAGAATGTTGTTGTTTCCACCAACCCCACTTCACTGATGTGCTTCACTGATGTGCATGGATCATATAAAAAGTATACCTAACATAAATAACGATAAAAAAGCAGATCTTTCACTTCAGTAGGAACAACCTTGTTCAATTTGGGGAATTAATCTTCCTTGGTAATACCACATAAAGAGGTTGGGATTTTTTCCGCTCAAGATGTTCATTTGTTACAGGAAAGGCACAGTTAATTTATTTAATAAAAAATTTTAGGACTGCATGGGTAGTTTTATATGCTTGTCTATAGAAAGCCTCTTTGCATGTTACTTTTTAATGCATGTCAACATATTAACTTAAAAAATCACAGAAATTATTTATGAAACACAATCTAATCTTTAAAATATGGCATTTTGAAAATACAGAAGAACATAGTAATATCGCAGGCCAGATATTTACCTTTTCCACTTCTACTTAGAGTAAATGCTGCACTTTTGAAATCCAGTATTTCTCTTTGTCAACTGCTGCAAGTAACACTGCTTTGCCTGGGAGTTTATGGAAATTAAATATAAATAAAACTCAAGTACAAAGTGTATTTGCTTTAAATATTCAAATAAATATTAGTGGAAAGATATGTCAGGCTTCAACTCCCACCACTGATAAAACTTCAAGTTGCATCTCAACATTTAAGTAGGAAGCATTTCTGCACTACCATGTTCAAGGCCAGGTGCTCAAAGTCAGCATTTTCCCTAATATCCAGATACTCAAAACAATCATTATGTCTTCAAATGCTGAACTGCAGCAAGCAGAAGCAGAGTGTCTAACTCCCACTTAAAAAAAAAGGTATTTCTGCACCTGGAATATTGTGTGCAATTCCGTGCTCCCTAGTACAAGAGGGACAGGGAGCTTCTAGAGAGGGTCCAGCACAGAGCAGCAAAGATTATTATAAGGGGCATGAACATCTATCTTACGAGGAAAGACCAAGTGAGCAGGGCTTGTTTAGCCTGGAGAAGAGAAGGTTAAGAGGGGATCTGATAAATATGTACTTGAAGGGAGGACGTAAAAAGG
Source organism: Nothura maculosa (assembly GCA_032353885.1). NCBI lineage: Eukaryota > Metazoa > Chordata > Aves > Tinamiformes > Tinamidae > Nothura > Nothura maculosa. The sequence goes on from JAUBOD010000156.1 coordinate 992,063, forward strand.
ATGGGGCCATACTCTTCTCTGTGGTGCCCAGTGACAGGACAAGGGGTAATGGGTATAAATTAAAAAGCATGAAGTTCCATCTTCATTTTGAGAAAGAACTTTTTCCCTGTGAGGATGACAAAGCACTGGAACAGGCTGCCCAGGGAGGTTGTGGAGTCTCCCTCTCTGGAGATGTTCCAAACCCACCTGGATGTGACTCTGTGTCATGTCCTCTAGGGTCCCTGCTTGAGCAGGGGTCGTAGGACTAAATGATCTCTAGAGGTCCCTTGCAACCTCAACCATTCTGGGATTCTGTGAAAAACAAAACAAAACAAAACAAAACAAAACAAAACAAAAAACACTCACACACACAAGAAAAAAATATGGAAAACAACAACAAAAATTCCTACTCTTCGTACCTGAGCACGTTCTGTTACTAGCTTATTTTTCTGTCAGACTGGAATGCAGGTCCACTGGATGTAGGAGTAGGAAGGTGGTGACAAGGGCACTAGCCACTAAGAAGCAACAGCTATGGAGAAATTCCTCAAAAATGTTGAGGCCTTAATTTGAAAGTATGAAATATTTTAGGCAGGCACCTTAGCTTTTAGTTATATTTGGAGGTTCACTCATTTGACTGATAACCTAACTTGCAGGGGGCTGTAAAGGTAGGATACATCTTCTATCAAGAGACATTTGTTATTGTTAATGCTTCACTACATATATTTTCATATTTCTTTATACTATTTCTTGCCAAGAAAAAGAGAAGAGGAAAAAATATACAAAAAGGAGAAAGAAACACACATTGAGACAGTATAATGCACATAGAAACGTGATGTTTCCTTATTTCCTTGCCCCGTATTCATGAGTGCTTGTTTATATAAAAAACCTAAGTAGACCAATGTAAAAAACAAAGCAAAACAAAAAAAGCAAAAAAACTCAGAAAATATTTGCATCTCCAAAATACATATTTTTAACATAGAGCAGCATTTCTTATGTCTCTTTAGAAGGGTTTACTAGTGTTTACAGGAATGCACTACAGCATTCTTGCCTCCTGTGGAAACAAGGCATGACAACTTACAGGTACACAAGCAGTACTAAAGACGTTATTTAGTGGTTTACCTTACAAACAAGACTTTTAGCCCACCTGACCAAGACCTCTGCTGAACTACAAATAAACAATTTTTTTGCCCTTTAGTTAGGGTGATTGAGTCTCATTGCATCTATACAATTTTGTGCATATCTCTTCTTAGGTTTGCTTTTTATTCTGCACTGGATCACATTTTTGAGTGCTACATAAGCATTCCCTTGTATTTTTTCCTGATCTTCCTTATCTATTTCACATGTGCAGGGGTTTCAAGAGTGATTTAGTGAAATCTCATCTTTCCTTTCTTAAGCATCCAGATGCAGAGAGTCAGACACTCCTAGTGAAAATTCCAAGTGCACAGTACAAAGTTTACTTAAAATAGTCTCAATTTTGAATAAAAAAAAAAAGGCAACTCAAAAAAGCAAGTATTCTTTAAAATCTTGACTACTTTCTTAACTTCAAGTATTAGTTCCTCCTCTCTTCAAAACAAATTTCACCGTTGTTTGGTCAGTGCAATCAAATATCAGAGTCATTTTTAATTTAATGAAATACTCTATTATTTCATTGCATATTTACATGAAGGTTCTAGACAGATCAAGCTCTTCCAAATAAAATCTTGTTTAATGAGACTTATTGCAAGAATTGACTGTATTTCTGAATTAAGTATTGTCAGAATAGAAGATGGTTTAAAAAATAAGGAAAATTAATAATCACAGGAATTAAAAGTGAAAGGCTCTTTTGGGCAGACTTCCAGTTTGCAACCTGACTGTTAGCTTGTGGTGTCATAGCCTAACTGCCAAGGAGATGTCAACCTGAAGCTCTGTTTTGATAGCTCAGATATGTAAGAGTTGGGGGTTCCCCAATTTCATTTATGATATGAGCACTTGTTGACAAAAGTTGTCCAGATGCAAGCAACTATGAGAACTCTCACAACGTCAGTGGGAGAGGCAGTGCCCCAGGCGTACTCATCTCCTGCAGAACAAACACAGTAAGAAATGGGGGGTACCGGCCCAGGAGTGAAAAAAGATGGCCCTGGTTCCCCATATAAGTATTTGGTGACTGAATCTTTCCTCCCATGTATGCGATGGTAATTAGGCCTCAGTGATACTCCAAAGTATCCCCCACTAAAGTTCTAACATAATTCAAGTATTCCTTTAAGAAATAAGAGATACAAAAGCTCAGCAAGTAATGAATAGTTTTAATCTCTGTTGACCAAGGCCAAGGACATTCAAGACTTCCACTCCATATTTCACCTCTGTATTTTCTTACCTGCATCTGTTGACAGTGGAAAAGCCATGATGAACCTGCCACTTTCTGCCTCCTTCTTCCCCAGGGTCTGCAGTGCTCTCTGCAGCTATGTATTTAATAATTTCACCTGACCAGGACTTGTCCTCTGAGCCAAGAAATATTAACCACCATCAATTGGCACAAAAGGATACCAGCAGGCACAAAAGGAAATATTTGTCCTGCAGACACAATACCTTGCACCATGGCAACAACAAATAAAAAAAAATTATAAAAAAGAACACAAAAACCCAAAGCAAATTACATACAGTAACTTATTATTGGACTGAGGAAACTTATGACTAAAGTTTTTTAGCAAGGACCTATCTGTATGAACAGTGCTCTTAAGTTTACAGTATGCTTACTGGACTAAGGAAAACTATGCTTACTTTTTCCATGGTATATTCAATTTCCTTTAAAAATCAAACAAAAGTTATGATATAATTATGATTATATAATTCTAACCATCCTTTTAATTACAATTACTTACTGAATTCAAATTCTAAAGTTAATGAAAAGGAGCCTCTTTCTTTACTAATTAATGTAGTACTGTAGTACTTTATTTGCTAATACAGTACTTTAAATACCACTATGACCATTTGCTCAGTCTGTGACAAACTGAACTTGAGGAAAGGAAAGCACACTCCTAGGTCTTCTAATCAGCTAAATGCATCATTTTCAGAAAACAGCACATAAAGAGCAGAGCAGCTGCCAGGGGATGTAGCTGGCAAGTGTTCTGCCTTTGTCATGGTAAGAAGCCTTTCTCTAAATGTATTTAGAGCTTGTAAGAAAAGCTTTCCTCTTGATTTTGAAATACTGTTCACAGGGGCATCAGACAGGCAGGAAATTTGAATGCTTTAATTACAGGGCTACCCCAAGGACTTCTCCACAAGTAACACACCAAAAAGCTTTTGTAGGCTGGGACAGGTTTCCTATGATCTTTCTTCCCATGGATGAAGTTACTGCAAAAATAAAGTTAATAAAGTTACCTTTAGGTTTTCCTTGCTATAACTTGCTGAAATAAAAGCTGACCTTTATAACATGCACTTAGGTTATACCTATTGAGATATTAGGTTAGTTCAAAGTTTACTCTTATTGTTATCTGCACATCAGTTACCTGGTCACACAGAGAAAAATCACCTTTTCTGGAAAGGATAACTGCAACAGTGAAGCTCAGAGAGAGCTGAGAAAGGCTAGAATCAAGTGATGCATGTGACCCCCAGCATTAGGTCTTTCCTTAGGAGATAAAAATGATTAAAAATTCTAGCATATTTAAGTGATATAGGTGCCATTCCAGGCAGGAAACCAAACAAAATACTCCGTTAAATGAGAGGGTGAATACAATTTCAAAGACTTCTGTTTTTTCTCTCTCCTGTGATGTTCCAGCATAGCCCTTGCAGAGAGGGGGCTCTGTGCACACTTCAAAAATATAACACTTCTAATGATACTAAATATTTTTGCCTCCGTTACATAATATCACTTCAAAAGTGGAAAAAACTTTTTTCAAATTAGCTCTTCCATGAAGCACTCCATAGTGGGAACACTCAGTGACCTACACTGGGGATGCAAGTGAGAGACTTAATTGAAGTATTTGATGCTTTCTATATATGAGAGACTGGAATATTTTAAATCTTTCTCCCTCACAGTTCGCATACTGCTCATCTGCCCCATAGCTTCTCTCACATGATCTCAAATTGAGCTCATTCTTTCTTAGAAAAGGTTTCCAACCAGATTCAGGCTTTGTGTAGATCTCTTGGGTGAGATTCAACCTGAGAAAAAGAATAGCAAGAATTTAGCCTTTAACCTTTTGGCTTCCAGAAGCTGCTGTGAAGAACAAAAACATCTTTTCACAGGAGAAAAAAAATGATCAATACTGCACAACTGTTCTTCAGATTTCTAGAGGAGATGAATTTGTAAGTTTTATTTTATGAAAGAAGGTCATAACAAGCTTTCACTTGTTATGTTCTTGTTATGTTCACTTGTTATGTTTCACCATGGAATCAGGAATTAATGTTTGCAGAAGCCAGTAGGCCAATTTCCTTGCCTGTACTTCAGATAAAGCACCCAGTGATGACACATTTTTGATGCTTTCCAGAGTGGTTTCACAGAATTAAAGCAGATGCTTTCCCCAGGACAAAGTCTCCTGCTTAAACATTCCTATATTTTTTTTTTATCCCTAAGGTTTTGTCATCCTTTACTTAAGGGCCAAGCATTCGCTTTGCCCACTGGATCAAATCAAATCCCAGCAGAGAAACCTGAGCATATAAAGGTAGAATAGTCTCTAATTTACCCCAGTTCCTCCATCAGGCTACATAAACTTACCTATGGAAAAAGAAAAATGTCCCAAGTGTGTCTAAACATTTTAAAATTGCATCAGATGCCTCTCAGAAGATATATTAAAGTCTTCTTTCCTGATGTACATTGTTCCAAGATTGTTCTTGTCTTTTGTCATCTTTGGTCTACAGCAATAATTTTTCTCTCTTGTCCTCTTTTTTTTTTTTTTTTTTTTTTTTTAATTTTAATTGACTTATCATGAAACAAAAACAACTGAGAGGTTTTTTAGCCAGTCATTCCCTTTTGACAAGTGCTAATTAGAATTCAGTTCCAGAGATTTTCTAATGATGTGATTTTTTTTTTCTGATTCCTGACCAATTGTTATGACCAATTGTTATGACCAATTGTTATTTGTAAGTAAACAAAAAAAACAAGACTGACACATACCCATGTGCCAACAAAGCATCTTTAACTGGAGTGTGAAACATATTCCCCACTAGAAAGCAATAATGTTCAGTCAAACCAAGCCTGATCTGAGAGATAATGATTATCTAAAGTGAGAAATAGTAGGACAGAAAAAAATCAGTCTAAAAAAAAAACCCATGCAACTGCATTTTTTTTCCTGGAGAGTGGCAAGGACATGTCATATCTTACTTTTGTTCAAATTAGCTCAGTGAGAATTAAAACATTTAGATAATAGGTGCAAAACTATTAATATTCCCCATAGATGTAGGAAAATTTCCTTACTTTACAGCAGAAAAAAATCAATTATTAGACTGGCTTACATTTTTCAGGGCATATCTACTTTAGCTACATTAAATCTCAGTGATCAGCTAAACTGCTTCCACTCCATCCCAACATCTAGGGTTTGTGAAATTTACCCATTTCAATTTTCAGAGGCCCACAAAGTAAATAGATGGTAGAATAAACAGAAGTACAGTCTGGCTATACCATTTTAAGATGACATTGATCACTTACACTGACAGTAGAGAAGATGCTAATTGCACTTACATCGTTACAAAAAAAGTCAGGAATTGCAGAGTGTTTTGCCAGAAGGGGCAAGTAAGGTAGCATGCTGAAGGTAGCAGAAAGGACAAGTAAGGCTGAAGGGAACATAAAGACAATCACTACAGAAAAATTTTGAAATATTTATCATGTACTGAATTCCTGACCCAGACACCAAGAAACAGCTTTGCTATTTGTTCAACGTCTCTTGTGGGGAGAGAAAGGATACAGAAGGTTCAGTTTCAAACTACAATTGAATATTTGAGAGGTCTTCACATACTGACTAAAGAATATAAAAATATAGCAAAACTCATGGAAGAAAGTCTATGCCTGAGCTTAGAGCTGTCACAAGATTCTTTTCAATAAAATGTTTATCTTGGGGAGATGGGGGAGGACTGTATGGAAGAGGATACAGCGGAGGTAGGTGGATGAGATTGCATCAGTTTGTTGAAACTGAAAATTTAAGTGCTGGAATTATGATTCTGATAAAATTTCTTAGCAGTTTCCAGACTAAGTTGGAACCATACCAAAAGATCTGTTAGAGAGATGATCAGGGCAAATGCAGGAAATAGATTTTATGCTTGTCACTTGCATCAGATGTAAATCCTGCTACATCTATCCCTCCTGGTGGTACCCTAACAATTGGAAGCATAGAAACATCAACTATTTTGATGCACGAAAAATTAAGCAGTTGTGCTATTGGAGCAAAAAGACTAACTTGCCTTGCATTGTCGTAACTCAGGATTTTAATACCAGAAATTCCCATATCAGTTGTAGTGTAGCCAAAGGGAGGGGTGGGGAACTAGATGTTATGTTATGATTTTTTCAGAGATTAGTGATGATTATAACATAACAGAGGGTCTTAAACTTGCTTCATCTTATCTTCCTTAGTTAGTGAATTAGGGACCAACTGATATCTCATGAGATATCAGTTCAAAACATTGAACAAGATATGCGGCTTGAAACTTCAAGGTTACAATTTCTTGCAAAACAGCTATTATATGAAGAGAAATAAAGTGAAACACAATGAAGACGTGTAAGTATTCCTGGCAAATTTTAAAATCAGAAATTGCCAAAAAAAACCCCATATGAATCTCAGACAGAGTTTTTATGAGCAGTTTTTGGCTCAAAAAATCAGATATGTTTCCTCAGTACTTATTTGTTAACCTAGGTTCATTTCTCTGTTGCAAAATGTGAATGCTTTCCAAGTTGCGGAGGCATTTCCCACCTATTCCTCCATCCCAAATGCAAGCCCAAGTGAAAATTTAATTAGTTATGTCATCACCATACTCCAAAGAAAAAACAAACAAAAAATCCCAAGCATTCGAGGAGACAGATCCTGAACTTCAGCAAATCTGGATTCCTAGCAAGTACCAAAACCCTGCAATTCATGAACAGTTCTACCTTTTTTCTCCCTCTTTGATTACGCTGTGCCCAGGTGTTCAGAGCCTAAACCACTAGATCATTTATAGATTACATGCACTCCTCAGAATTTGTGCTGCAAGAATGAAACAAGTTGATTCACTTTTCTGTGGTGGCAAAAAAAGAGATCTTGGTTTTCTGTGGTGTAGAAAAAAAGAAATCTTTTTCGCTTCTTCAAAGGTGAGTCTCCACTAAACCCCTGACTTTTTTTCTCCTCCAAGCCAAGAGCACTGAGGACAATTCTATATGCAGCTCCTGTCACGGTTATTCTTAGCACCAAAAAGGCCGTCCCTCCAACCTGTAACCTCACGATGGTTTAGCTTACTTCTTTACATCTGATCAGGCTTAAATTGGAGTTTGATGTGGGCCAGTGCTCAAGTGAAAACTATCACAAGAAAAGCTGATTTGCTATCTTAGGGCAAACAGTGGCTTAAGTCGCTCCGGAAACAAATATGTGGAGCTGTGACGCTTATTCTTATTTAAAGTCATTACTTGACGTCTTTAAGTGTCACAGACCCAAAGGAAATGGGATAAATCTGTCACTGTAAGGAAGCACCATCTTTGGACTTCGTAGTGGAAGGTAATACAGACTTATTTTGGATTTTTTTGAGGATATGTACGTATATACATACATGCACACGATGTAAAGAAAAAAGTTTAGACATCTCTACTGGATATTGAGTACACACACTAGATGTGTGCAGAGTTAGAATCTGCATAGACCTTATTGAAAAATGGATCCTTGTTTTTTTTGTATTAGAACTAATTAAGTAGGATGTACTTGTCAGCAGAGGAAAAATTTTTCCCCCTGTGTCAGACATTCCTTTCAGAAGCAAGGAGTGAGCAGGGGCACCATAAGCCAGTAGTTCGAAGATATGGGACCATCTTTGGGATGAAGCCAAGCAGGAAAGGAGGAGAGATATCAGCATATTTGTGCTTCAGCAGTGGAAAAACTCTGCCTTAAAGTTCACTGGATAAATGTTCATCTTATAAAAGATATATATATATATATATATATATATAATATATATAGAATATAAATATATATAGAGATATATGTGTATGTGTGTATATATATTCATATACAGACACATATCAAGGGGAAAATACACTTATTCAGACTATAGTACAAGCAGTATTTACTCAAACTTGGCTCTTCAAGCAAACGGAGTCTTTAGAAAACACATATATTCAAAGAGGGGGAAAAAAGTTAGAACAATCCAATATTTTCTCACAAACACTGTGGAATACCCCAAAGCAGGTCAGTGCATATCAAAGAATCGAGCTTTGTTTCAGTACAGATGTTTGAGAAACCTACTTCTCCAGTCAGCACAAAGTTACACATGCTAGCTCAGTTGATAATAAAATGCGGTAGCTTAGGGAAAAGATACCCAGCAAGTCCACATACCAACCTTGCCTCTCTCCAGTAACAGCATGTTTAATCTGTGAGCCCATAACAGCTTATTTTCTAGCCTGGAAGGCTTTACAAACACTGTTCATACCTATGATGGAATAAACTTTCTGCAGAGCTTTACAGATGGAATAGGAATAGACTTTTCACTCCATTTTGGGAGCACAGAAGGGTACAAGAGGTATCCTTCTACCCTCCCTCAGAGTCACCTCCCTCAGGCCTAAAAATATAAACTATTCTAAAATAATAATAATAATAATAAGAGTATAGCTGAGGTGACCTAAATGCCAATATTAACCCTTTCCTTCCTTCCTTCCTTCCTTCCTTCCTTCCTTCCTTCCTTCCTTCCTTCCTTCC
>JAUBOD010000156.1:1000978-1081348 GCA_032353885.1 Nothura maculosa
TGAATAAAAGCCATGGAGTGGCTTTTCTTTATAAAGCTGCTTTGCAACAGAATTAAGTTAAAAGGATTATTAATTTCCAAAAGCCCTGTTGCTATTAAACTTGTGCCTGTCAAAACCTTTATATATTATTTTTAATAATGTTGTTATAGGGTCAGAAGACTATTGTCGTCCATTAACGCAATAATCCAGCTTCATTGTTTATGACATGCTCATCCTTCTCAGCTAAATAACAGAAACCTCAGGTAAACAGATGAAAACAAAAGACCAAAAACAAGAGCCTGCAGGTGTGTTAATATGCTGACTAAAAATAACTGCTAATATTGTAATGGCTCTCGCAACTAGGTCGCCTTGAATTGAAACAGTACTCCAGAAAATGGACATGATCACCTTCACTCAGGTTTTATGAGCAGACCGATCCCTCAGATTACAAGCCCAGCCCTCAGTTCATAGCACAAATTGTCTTTTTCACAAATGAATCATGGTTTGTATATTTCTGTTGAGTTGAGCTATGTGAAATGTAAATTCACAGTTTTTGCGATAATTTGCAATAAAGTGACTATTTCAAAGGAAATTCAGCAGTATTGTGTGTCATTCTGTTTACCTCGGTAGAATCCAATAGGAAGCAAAATTTCATTCAGGAGTTTTCATGTGGAGTCTTTATGCAGTAAATCATGGATCTGAAAGGGATAGCTTTGTTTTTGGATAAAATCTTGTTTCTTTCACGGTGGTATTTAAGAAATAGAACCACAGAATCATGGAATGATTGTGGGAAGGGGCCCCTGGAGCCCATAGTGCAGGCCCTGCCCAAGCAGGGTCACCTCGAGCGCCCTGCACAGCATCGTGTCCAGGGGGGTTTGAACATCTCCAGCCAAGAGGATTTTGCTCAGGTTGAGGCAGAACTTCCCTGGGTTCAGTCTGTGCCCGTTGCCTCTTGTTGCTGGCCACCACTGACAAGAATCTGATGCCCTCCCTTGACACCTTCCCGTAGGGTGTTTGCACACAGTGACAAGATCCCTCCCAGTCCTCTCTTTTCCAGGCAGAGCAGTCCCAGCTCTCCCAACTTCTCCTCACAGGCGAGGTGCTCCAGGGCTCTCCCCATCTTCATAGGCCTGTCCTGGACCCTCTCCAGCAGCTCCCCTACGTGACTGCAGATGATCAACCTGCCTGCAGCCCATCACCCAGGAGGACACACTCGATCCTGTTATGAGAAGACCAAGGGCACTCTGCATCCATCTGTGTGGAAGTGCAGAGATAACCTGTCAGGATGTTCTGAACTCATCTGATGTGCCACGGTGAGCGTTCTGGTTAGCACTTGGTGTTATGTGACTGGGCATTTCCAATCCAACATGAGCAGCCCTGCTGCTGTGTTTCTTCATTTGAGGAACAGAAGTCTCAAAGGGAGCAAACATTTTGTGCTGTGTAGAAACTCACCTTCTTGACTCTCCAACAGTCCTTAGACCAAACAGGCATGATGGTGAGTAGCTATAGCCACACTTGTGCCAGGTGAAGAGAAATATGGCTTTATCACTTAAGAATAACAGGGGGAAGACTTTACCACTTCTCTCTCTGGAGCTTGAACATATCTCTGTTAGGTTTTGTACTTATCTAAAACTTTGCAAAAATGAAAGCAAACCTTTTAGCTCCTGTTTTCTCTCTCTCCTTTTTTTTCCTTTGGGCCATTCGGAGTATCAGCCTGTTGCAGGAAGGGAGATTAAAGCACAGCAGATAAGTTGTAATGAAGCCAGGCAGGAATCCCCAAGGTGTTACAACCTCTCAGGCAATGCTTGCTATAGAAATGCACATTAATGGTGAGTTGCGTCCGCCTGCCCTACAGGGCCACTTACTTTTGGAAGGCAAAAATAGCTAAAAACTATTGCAATTAGAGCTGAATCCGGGAGTCCGATGACTTTGAGAGTAGCTCAGCTGTCTATGTTTTAATGATCTTTTAAACTGGTGGAGAGGTTAAAAAATAATCAACTGGTCTTGATAAGTTGTTCCTGGTTGGGTAATGCCCTGGTCTAATCAGTGCACAGAAAGGAAAAGGGGCCCAGGTGGAAAAAGTGCTTTTTGATTGCACAAATAAAGGCAATACATACCCGCAGTAGGGCTTGATAAGCACTGGAAAAGGCAGCAAAATCTGGCACTAAAACAACATTGTGACATGAATGCTCCTCAACTACTTAAGTGCTCAGTGAGGGGCTGGTTTAAACAAATAAAAATTCATTGAATTGATGAGTATTTTCTGAGTGCTCAAGAGTTAAAATGCTAAACCCACCAAAGTCTTTTTTTTCTTTTTTTTTCTTTTTTTTTTTTTGCAAATCATATGGTCAGTAAATTCTGAAAAAGAAAAATCAAATTTGGGTATTTAGCTGATCAAAACACCACCTCCCCCGCAGAGCCTCTCAGTGTTAGTTCTAGAAGATTAGTACAGAAACCCCCCAAAACTTTCAACATTTTGATTGATTGCATGCCTTAAAGAAGCTACTCCTGTGCACTCTTCGAAACAAACAACAGACAAACAAAAAGATTTTAGGGGGAAAAAAATAAAGATATATACTTTTTTTTCCCTTCAGTTTAAATGAACTTCAAAGGACTGTGCAGTTATGATCAGGACACACTCAGGATTTTTTCCTGGTTGCTACACAGAGATACACTAATCATTTCCTTCTCAGTGGAAATGGACGTAAAAGGGAAAAACAAATAAACTACCTTTTTACAGGAATTAGTTTTTTGCCTGTTTGCCTGAATTCATGGGATATTGCTAAACAAATACTGGAAACTAGTAGAATTGTGGGATTCCTACTTACAAAGAAAATGAAGCTCTAATAACTGAAGGGGAAGGAATTTGGCTTAGATTGCAGGAGGATTACGTTTTGCTTTGTTCAACACCTGCAAAGCAACTGAAAGGGAGGATCTCCTATTGGAAGGGTTGGCTATTTATGGCTTTTCAAAAGCGAATGCCTACATGAATTTCTCAGCTCCCAGAAGAAATCCTCAGGAAAACCGGAGAAAGCAAACTTAGTAATGCTGATGCATCTGAGACTTACAAGTGCAAGAAAGCTATCGTAAAACCTCAAGCAAACAAGTGTTTGAGGACCTTATAAACATTGAAGAAAGGGAGCAAGCACATAGAATGTCTTTACCTCTTTTTCTTTGTTTCAGATCAGCTTCAAAAGGAATGAACAATCTCTTTTTGGGTGGTGGAAAAGGTTTAAAGTGTCCTAAAACGCTGATTTAAGGCACAACATCTTGGATTCAAAGCTAAATCTTTGGGATGAAGTTTTTTTCCTAGCTGATAATAAAAGGAAAAAAATTAGAGAGATTAAACTACTCCAAAGGTGGATTTCTTATATTTCTCAGCATCCTTGAGCAATGCCATCCTCACTCTTAACTTCACGCTGATGACTTTTAGTGTTGGGAGAATAACATTAAACCAGCAGGGTCTGGAAGATCTGAGAGAGACCTGCTTGTGTCACAGTCTTCAAGCACCGATTAAACCCAGGAGAAGAGTGAAATGGTTGCAGCCCAGCAGCTTAAGGAGAATAAAAGCAGCCCTCCATGGCTACGTAAAAAGTGAAGCTCGGCGCAGCCCGCAGAGAAATGCAGTTGCCCCCAAGGCCTGTGTCAGCCCGGGACAAAGGCTGCAGCTGAGTGAGAGAAATCCATCCATAAAGAAATAAATAAGTGATCAGAGAGCAGAAGATTAAAAACCTAACGCGCTGCAGGGAACAAAGGCGGCGGCACAATGGGGATGGAATTAAGGGCAGGTTAAAGTGCTGAACGCATCCCACTTTGTAGGCCGCGTGGGACACTCCGTGCCAAACCGGGAGCTGCTGCGCTCCCATGGAAGCTGTTGGGCAAAAAAGTCATTGCACAAGCTTGAATACATAAAAATGATAATATTAGAGTAAGGCTAGAGTAAGTAATCATAGATTTTTCAGGGCAAAAATTTCCTTATTTTAGCACGCTTTTGCTAGGTTCCTTCAGGAGCTGGAGAACTGCAAAGGCAGCACAAAAGGGTCACACTGTGTGTTCCCTTGGCTCCTTGGAAGGAGGCCCAATTCCCAGTAATTGGGGATTGCAGAGTGGGATCCAGGAGTCCTGGGACCAGGGCACTGGCTCTGTGGGCCAAGCATGACCACCGCTTACAGGTCTAAGTCATCCAAGTGCTATCCTGGAGATGGGAGTCTTCAGGAAGAAAAAGTGAAAGCAAATAGGGAAATTTGCAGGGGTTGTGAATACAGAATGACCAATATTAGAATTCTAACAATGGTGGGATGGCAGGTTTGATGTCAACAGAGGGGTACGAGAACAAAATTCTGGGCCAAACTTTGGCACTTCATGGTTCACACATGAACCATGGTGAACCACAGCATGGTTCACATCCCCATAAAGAGGTTCAAAAACCAGCTGGACAAATCCTTAGAAGAATGGCACACCGAGATTCCCCTAAATCACGAGGACAAGGCTCAGTTTAGGTCTGCAGCTTCCCAGGAGTGCAGAGAAGGAAGCTCCTTTTTGCACTCGCTGTGTTGTTGTCTTCCCCAGGCATCTGCTTTTAGCCACTGTCAGAGGCAGGAGGCCGGCCAAGGTGAATCCTGTGCCACCAGACATCTACAGCAGAGGATTTACGAGCAATGCTTCCAAGTAAAGAGAAGATGTCCAGCGTGTTGCTGCCGTATACCTCAGCGTGCCAGATAGGGATGTGTGGAAGTGCTTTAAGGCATCTGAACATACCACTCCTTTAATGGGATGCTCCTGGTGTGGAAGGGGAACCAGGCTGGTTGGTTGACGCTTTGGTGCTTCTTGAGCACCAAATGTCCCCATGAGGGGTTGGGGAATCTAAGAGCTCCTGCTTCGGCTTCACTCACCAGCTGCATGGCAATAGAAGCATCTCCTCACTGAGCAGCCCTTGGAGTGGGGACTGAGTCCAGAAAGGGGGGAATCCCTTAGGCATGATACCTTAAAAATGGAAAAGGGTATGACACAAGTTCTGCTGAATTCCCTCCTTGGTTGGTGGTGAGAGTGATGTAGCATACAAAAAAACATAAGTAAAATACCATCTGTCTCATATGCAAGACACAGGGTTGCCCTCGAAGGCCTTTCAGGCTCCATCCCAGGGGGCTGCGAAGCGAAAACAAGAGATGACAACTCACTGGGGAAGGGAAAAAATACTTCCATATATTAAGTAGAATAACATTAGGCTCATTAATTTCCTGATTCTGCCATTCCCAGGGGCACATAGGCACTAGCGGAGCCCATCTCTGAGAGATTTTTTGGAGAGAACAAGAAGTTGGTACCATTTTTCCTCCCTGTTTTGCTCCCGAGGGCAGCGTGGCTGCTGCCCTTGTCTTTCCCTGCAGCTAAGGAGCCTGCAAGACCTTTCCTGGCCAACTGTGGCCCACAAAGCAAGGCAGCTCGCAGCACATGTCAGGTCTCTCTGCAGAGAGCGAGTTTGCTAATGCAAGCGCACAGGGCTGTTGATTCAACTTAATCTTCAGTGGCCTTTCCAGCCAGCTCGGAGCTAAAAAAAAAGGGGGGGTCTGGTTGCTCTGGGAGAGATTCTGCCAAAATCCCAGCAGAAAAGGGTAGATGATATCTACAAGGCAAAATTCTGGAGACTTTCCCTCTGTCTGGGTTGAGCGCGGGGAGGTTTTGTGCCTCGGCACCGCTCCTTTAAGCGGAGGGGAAGGGCAAGTGCCGCCTTTCATCTGGTAAATGATTTCTGGAGTTGCATTCCTGCGCGCTCATGCACAAACCAAGACCGGATCCAGCCCATGAAAAAGAAAAAAAAAAAAGAGAGAAAGAAAAAAAGAAGGAAAAGAAAAAAAAGAATGGAAAAAAGAAGAAAAAAAGAAGAAAAAAATCAAATAGTGTGTTTTCGCTCTTGGAGCATTAGCTTTATTTACCTCCCAAGCCCTGGTGGCAGGTCCACCCTTCCCACCACCCTGTTGTCCCCACTCCACAATGTCCCCATCGCACCTCCTTAGTGGGTCCTGGTGGGTTTTGCCCTGGTGGAGGGGTCTGTGCTCAATCTCTTTACCCCTAGGGCTCCTGGTGAGCAGATTCCCAAGCCCTTCACGGCGCCAGGTCAATCCCAACGAGCAGGAGGGTGAGTGAGGCCTAGTTGTGCAGGGCAGAAGCGGCACCACCTCCATGGCTGCGCTGAGCGTCCTCCCCAGCTGCCCGCACGGGGGTGACCCAACAGGCTGTGTGTGGGTTCCCTTGTGGAAACCCTGAGGAACAGGCAGCTCCTGAATGAAAGGATGAGGCAGCAAAGGGGAGGGAGCCCCATCTGCCTGCTCTGCTCACGGCCCTGCTCTCAAGTGCTTTTGTTCTCTGTTTGCACAGTTTCTAGTGCAACATGGACATGACCCATTGTTCTGATGAATAAACCCGTGCTAAGGTGTCCCTCCCTCCCTCCCTCTCTCCCTTCCTCCCTCTCTCCCTCCCTCCCAAAAAAAACAAACCAAAACAAAAAACTAGCTCTTTCCCACATATAAGATTTAATCCTCAACTGCAGAGAGTTATCAGAGACCCAGTTCATCCCAGATATAGGTAGGTACGTTAGATTTCCTTTTGATGACTTCATATGACCAATCCTATACTATTTAGATATACTCATGGCTGGGCAGCGTGTCTTGTAACATGGTGCTGCTGTCATCATGGTGCTGCTAATGTCTGCTCAAAAGATCAAATAATATCTTTTAGTGCTGACAGAAAAGGAGTAAGGTCTTAGGCATTTTTCTAGCTCCACATTTCTTTGGCTTGACAGCACCATAGCATACGTTCTCACATACATGCATACATGCAATACCTTGTGCCGTAAAATGCCAGCAAGTGTTCATAGCTATTTGATGCACAACAACATCCATACATACAGGTTTTTATATTAAGCATGGGATACTGCTGTACACGCCCATTACACATTACCAGAAATCCCAGCTGGCCTAGGGATATGAAAACACTATTTACAATGATAGCTGGAAAAAAAGTATGAACATAACCAAAGAACTCCATGCTTTGATATTTTGATGTCTTTGAAACAGGCAGCAAGGACAAATGGAGCCGTGAACATCTTTCAGGAAAACTGAAAGACAAATTCAGAAGGTGCCACAAAGTAGCCATTTTTTTTAAGCGAAGTTCAGAGAAAAAGCTGAAAAGATCACAGGAAAATTATATTAAAATAAAAACAAAATAAAATTTCAGGCAGAGGTATTGCCTGATCATTCCTCAAATTCTTTTCTTACCCTCATCAGCATTAACAGAAATCTAACAAATAATCAAAAAACAAAACAAAACAAAAAAACTCGCACCACCACATCATCAAGGATTTGTTTTAGACTTCTGCAACCCAGAGCACTACTTCTAAATCCTTTTGGAGGGAAAAAAATGCTGTGGTACAAAACCAGATTTTCAGCACCCTCTAGCGATGGTCACCCTTCTAACCAGAAGAATGTTCAAAAACAACGAGTCCAAATGATGAAGTACTGTGAGAAAGGGTCCTTTCAAGTACGTATTATGAAGAGATCAGGGACACCGAAATTATATCTGCAAGAGTGTTAAAAAACAAACTCAAACCCTCAATTGCCTGCCAAGAGTTATTCTGTGAGGCTTTACTGTAAAGGTAAGTGGGAGTTCAGTACACATACTCTGCACAGAGACTTTATTCCTTTTTCCTGGAAGATTAATTATAAGAAATGCTGCAAAATAATTTTCCTACTAATCGGAACACCCTGCTTCTGTAAAGACAAAAGTTCTCAATCTAAATTCAGCTTTTCAAATTTTCCACTCTGTGAAACCAAACTGTCAGAAGCTATAAACAGACATTAACATTTATATTTACTCTTCCTCTAGAATTGTTTTTCATAGAAATCAATGCCTTAATTTGCAAATTTTTGACAGAATTTTTCTCCCTGGAAAAGTTCAGTATCAGAAGTATCTGCTCTTTGAATTCCTACCACATATATTCTACTACTAAGATCTTATAAACAAAAAACAACCAAGAAAACTTACATAACTCCAGCTCAAAAACATGCAAAGTTAAACATAAGGCAAAAACACTGAATTGATATGTTAAGAAGTGAACAAGCTTTTTTACGGTGTAAAAAAATATTATTAGTATGAGTATTCAACAAATTCAGTCCTTTCAATATTTTTTCTTTCTCCCTTTAAAGATCAAGATTCAGGAATCATTGCTATGCAAGATCTTAGAGATCTCAGAGGTATTAATTAGACAGATAAATATCTATATAAAAGCAATGCTCCCAAACTCTGAGATATATATATATCACTGATTATTCATGTGAATAAATGCTTAAAAATATCAACCCATATTTTAAGAGAGGAAATTGAGTTTTTCCAATTTTAAGTACGTTATTAAAATAACTTAGAAGGGTTATAAAGTAAGCAGTAAGCTAAGAAGAATCTAGATTTCATGCAGACCCTAAAAATAGACCTTATTCCGTTTAGTTATTTGGTCTCACACTTAGAGTTAGCTTAGTAAAAAAAAAGTCACTTAAGCTTGTGATTATTTTTTCAGCATTATGCATCAAAAAGCTTAAGAAAAGGTAAAATTATAGGTTTATTAAGATAACTCAATAGAAGAGGTATGCAGGTCATGTTGGACTCTCAATTATGTTCTACATTTTAATCATTTTGATTTTTGATTCTGAGGTACTTTCTCCTTCCTACTCAAAAGACAAGTACATTCTGGTAACATGCTACCCCAAAAACTATATTGTTACTTCTAAAAAAATTAGAACATTTGCAATATTCTGATGAAACTAAACTGAATGGTTTTACAACTTTACAACAATTTACAAGTCGTTTTATAACAATATGCAACTTCTCTTCCTCTCTGTCACGGAATGAGTGGTGGCAGGAGTGAGTGGTGAGTGACAAAATGCACCTCACTCGTATGAAAGAAATAATAATAGGATTTATTAATATGGACAATGATTTCACGAGATTCTATAGCAAGGTTTCTTATTATTTACTGCATGGAGGCTCAAGATAATACACAATTATCTTTGCCAACTATTATACATAATTTTCTGGTAGTGTTATCTAAGCCTCCTTTGCACCTTGACAGGGTTATTCTGAACATATACTAATCTGTACATACCTTCAATTATTTTTGTAAGTTAGTAAGAAAGGGCTTTTTATTTTAATCACAAAGATTTGAGCTCAATTCAGTCAGAATAGGCAATATACATGTTAATAGGCAATATTAATATTATGTTAATAGAATATACATGTTAATAGGCAAACTATCCCCCAAAATTGTGCTTTACTAATTATAAATTTTCTGTTCATTTATGTTATACAATCATTAGGCCCATCAGTTAAGATTCAGTAGACTAATAGATGATTTATTATCAAGGAACAGGAGAATGCCATTAAATTGTATAGACTTATGTTTCTTCTATAGGGTGATATATTGAAAACTATTGAAAGAAAATAAGAGAAAGAGTTATCAGCTGAGCTACTGAAGAGCGGGGAAAAATATCTGTTTTGCTGACTTGTTCACTTTGGTACACTGCTTTGAAAAAAAAGCTTTGATAAGATTTTGCTACAAGCAATATTAAATGAGGTGCATGCACAAGTACCTGAATGTACTTGAGTAGAGAATGCCTGAATGTTTACAAAGAGTTTTCAGAGGCAGTTAAAGATTAAATAAAAAGCTTAAGCAGCTTTCTCTATTGTTTTGATTCTTATTTACCCTTTTAATCGTAGTGAGAAAGCTTAGTTTTACATCTTATCACATTGTATGTCTTGCAACAATACCTTTAGCACTTTCACCTTGTATTTTTATCTAGTTTATTTATTGGTAGCTTTGAGAATATTCTTCACTGCTAAATATCAATGCTTTTCTTGAAAACATTCCTCTGTCCTTTAGAGATTTCATTTTTGCAGTTGCTTTTTTTCAGCAGCTATAAATTTGTTTAGCAAGGCTGAAGTATAGAGATGAATAGGGCTATAGCAAGTTAATTCAGTTGATCATTGTAGAAACAACATAATTACTTCAAAGTTTATTAGAATATTTGACTATATATATCATTACTGATATATATATATCATTACTGAGCTCTTATGATCTTCCCCACTGCATTTTGAAGCTACCATTAGCTAACTAGATCAATAACTGCAGAAGCATAGATTAATATTTCCCATTCTGCAGATCTCAACTCTTGTGCTACTCAGCTTTATATAATTTTGCTGTAGTCAAGTAGATATATTCATACATTACCAGAAATCAATGAGCTGGTCTTGAGAGCTTAGGAGTGCTTTAGCATTTGATCTGCACTGGGGGCAGCTCTTCGCTTGTGTTTCCCTGAAGTGCATCAGTTGTGTGCATGCCCCAATAGGATCTCATTCTTCCTAGTTTTAGTGTGCTGCTTTGACTTTCTGACCTTCAGTTTTAAATACAAAGTCACTGGCAAAACATCTTAACTGGCAAAGCTCATAGGGATTACCTCCAGTCAATGCAGGAACCCTGGAGGAGTGATCAAAGTTTAATCTGTTTCTAATTAAAAGCTGATCTACTTGACCCTGTGCTCTAAAAATATCAAGCTGTTTATATAAACTGTGTCCTTTTGAAATCCCCATGATTTTATGACATAACTGATAAAAGAATGAAAGTCTTAGAAACATGCTTATTTAATGGTGAAGTTGAAGTAGGGGGATTTTGAGGAAAGTTAGAATGCTAGAAGCAAAAAGAGACACAAAGGCAGGTTTGTAAATTATAGAATCACAGCATCACAGAATCTATAAGGTTGGAAGGGACCTCTAGAGATCATCTAGTGCAACCTTCCCACTCAAGCAGACACACCTACAGCATGTAGCACAGGGTTCTAGGTGGGTTTTGAAGACCTCCAGAGAAGGAGACTCCACAACCTCCCTGGGCAGCCTGTTCCACTACTCTGTCACTCTCAAAGTAAAGAAGTTCCTCCTCACCTGCAGGTGGAACCTCCTGTGCTTCAGCTTGCACCGATTACCCCTTGTCCTCTCACTGGCCTCCTCTTCCTTACAATCCCCCTTCATGTATTTATACATGTTAATAAGATCACCTCTCAGCTTTCTCTTCTCCAAGCTGAACAGTCCTGATTCATTCAATCTCTCCTTGTATGAGAGATGTTCCAGTCCCTTAATCATCTTTATAGCTCTCCACTACCCTCTCTAGAAGCTCCACGTTCCTCTTATACTGGGGAGCCCAGAACTGCACACAGTTCTGGGTGCGGCCTCACCAGATCTGAGTAGAGGGGCAGAATCACCTCCCTCAACCTGCTGGCAACACTCCTCCTGATGCAGGCCAGGATCCTATGGACTGCCTTGGCCACCAGGGCACACTGCTGACTCGTGGTTAACTTGTTGTCAACCAGGACTCCCAGGTCCCTCTCTGTGGAGCTGCTCTCCAGCAGGTTGACCGCTAATCTGTACTGATGCCTGAGGTCACTCCTCCGCAGGTGCAGGACCCTGCACTTGTCCTTATTGAACCTCATGGATTCCTCTGTGCCCAACTCTCCAGCCTGTCCAGATCCCTCTGGATGGCAGCACAGCCCTCCGGAGTGTCGGCCACTCCATCCAGCTTGGTGTCGTCTGCAAACTTGATCAGGGTGCACTCCGTGCCCTTGTTCAGGTCATTGATGAACAAGTTGAACCAGGCCCAGTACTGACCCCTTGGGGACACCACTGGCCACAGGTCTCCAACTGGACTTGGCCCCATTCATCACCACCAATTAACTCTTGTTAGGAAGTAACATATCCATCTTCTATTAGAAAGAATAGGAAAAGCAGACATTATAAACAACCATTGTTTGCAGAATGCACACTCATCTGAGAAATCTCAGATCTCATCTGAGGGTTTGCTAAGGTTACGCTAACAAAAATTAGGTCTGTAAGAGGAATGCTGACCCGTAGGAGAGATCGCATAGGCAAACAGCATTGCTACCAATTTTTTCATCCTGGCACTTCATAGATATTAGAATTATGTAAGGGTTACCTGAAATCCAGGGTGAAACAGCGAGTAATTCAGAACAAGGATTCAGCACTTTGTACTTAAGCTATGTACATGCAAGGAGAAAAAAATAATTAATTGCTTAAACATAGTTATTTGCCTCTCCAAAAACATGCATACAGCTTATTCTTAGCAAATTCCACAAAGGACAAATTAACTAGCAACATGCCACAAGGATGACTAAGGGATAGGTGCATATGACATGGGGAAAGGCCAAGAGAGCTGAGAACTGCCAGCCTCATAAAGAGCTAAGAAGAGCTTGTCAAGGGGTAAACACATTATGGGAGGAAGCAAAGACAGAGGGAGGCAATGGGCAGAAACTGAAATGTACAAACTTCCGGTTAGACATAATTATATATGTATATATATATATATATAAATAATTGTGAGAGTGGTCAAGCACTGAAACAGCTTGCCAAGATGTAGTGAAGTCTTCTGTCCTTGAAAATATTCCAAACCTGAATGAATGTAGTCCTGGGCAATCTGGTCTAGGTGACCTTGCCTGAGCCAGGAAGTTGCAGTAGGCAAATCTCCAGAGGTCTCTTCAAGGCTCAGTGACTCTGTAATTCTTTTCTGTGACCTTAAAAAGTATATCAAAAGTACAACAGACTATAACTATCTATGTAAACAAGAGAGGACTTTTGAGCAAGCTCTGGGTTTGCAATATCGTAATTTTAAAGAGATCTCAACCCAAATATCCATCCTGGCCATTTCTACACATACACAAAAGAATCACACGAGCAAAACAAGGGGAACAGGTGGTCTGTCCCAACAATTAAACTTCTTTGGCCATAAGCACCTCAGTTTCCAGCCAGCTCTCATTAAAATCCATTTATGCAAGTATTGAGGATTTGTTCCTAAGCAATTTGAACAAAAAGTGACACAGTTTATCACTAGTACTAGTCAGTAATTAGCTAGTAGCTTGGTCCCAACAATTTTCCATTATTCCATTTATGAGATATCTCTATGTATAACTTGTCACCTGTATATTTAACCAAAAACTCAGAAACTTAAGATCTTAAGGCATTTAAGTGCCAGCCTGGACTCACACAGGTCTTCTTTAGGTACAATTCTGCATCAGCAAAAGTATCTGTGTCTCAGCATTGACAGTGGGAATGATCTATAGTAGAACTCTTTTACTTTGCCGTGCAAAAGCAAAGAAATAACTCATATTTCAGAGGTTCTTTGCAATGTCTATATGACCGTGCCTTAGCAGAGCTGACCTTAACCATAGGCAGCCAAGCAGCAGAGGTTGCAGAGAGAACTGCAGATAAAGATGGTACAGGCTAGTTAGGGCAATCACAGCCTGCTATTTCAGTCTGGGACCTAACACCACTTTTAACTTTCAGCTGAATCACACAGCAGAAAGTTCAAGAAAAGAAGAAAAGTTGCACTTTTTCAAACATGTTCTTTATCTAAAGAATGATTTTAACTACCTCTTTTCCTGATTTATTCTTCCACTGAGAAAACAACAACATATTCATTTTTAAGTTGTTTAAGCCCCTCTCCCTTCACTCCTCTCTTTTTAATTGATCTTTTTAATTGATCTTTTTCCTTTCCTTCATCCAGAGGGAATCAAGTAGGTCTCTTAAATTCTTTTATCCATTTTCCTGCTAGATGATAGCACAAAAGGAGAAAAAAGTTTTATTTTTTAAAAATATTCTCTTGTATATGAAAGAAATCAAGAGTTGTAACACTTAATCTTTGCCTTTAACGCTTCTGCAGGATTTTGTAAGTCAGGCAGCACTTCTGACTGGGATGTCAGTTATTTTTTTAAACAAAACACTTTTCTCTAGAGTACCATCTCATTTTTGAGAATTTACTCTTATTTTCTCTGCTATGCTACAATTCATGCTTTTCAGATTACTTGGGAGGCTTTCATCCCACACACTATGATACTTAAACTACAGGAAGCTAGATACAGCAGCTAAAAGGTTTCACTATCAACTGCTAAAGAGTCAGTGTTTATACATATATATGTATATTTAAAGCTACTTACAGTTATGCAGTCTTTTTCCAAACTCTGTCTGCATTCACTGTCAGATGCTCTGAGGTGAGGTTGCCTTTCTTGACCTATCATCAGCACAAAACAAAAATTCACTTATGGAGCTTGTCATAGCAAGAATTAGAGTTTTCATCTGAGAGCTGTTAAGAGCCAGAGAGCACTATTTTTTAACCTCTCTTATTTGACAGAAATGGGATGAAATAGAGATAATAACTAAGTGAATAAGGCTATGTACAGCATGCAGTTGACAGCAATTACCAGGACCTCTTCTTCAGAGGCAGAGATGGTATTAGAACATGATTTAAACATGGAAAATTTTATTTGGGCTTGAGGTGCAACAGTAGTGTTTTAGCTATGGCTAAGCTAGTGCTAGTGTCACCTGAAGAAAGGAGATGTTTCCGAGTTCTTATCTACTTTTCTTTTCCCTAGTGTTATTCTGTCATTTCCTGTTATTTCCCTCCCAGCATAGATACTTTCTTCTAGAATTTCAGCTCAGAAGTGTGGGCCTCCTGCATTCAGATTAACTAGTGAGATTTCTCCTCAGATGTAGTACTTGCTCAACCCCTTTGCCATGTCTGCATCTTTTCCAGGTTATATTGCTGTAATGTACTTTATTTGAAGAGCAGGCTGCCCAGAGAGGATATGGTGTCTTCTTCTCTGAGGGTCTTAAGTCTGCCTGGATCCTGTGCATTGCACTCCAGGTATCCCTCTTGGTGTTGGATTAGATCTCTAGAGGTCCTTTTCAAACTCAAACATTCTGTGCTTCTGTGACTCTGTGATATTAATTATGATAATGAAAATATAAGTTAAATACATGAGCTATTGACTCGTATATTAAACAGTACCACAACAACTTTCAGCAAAGCTTCAAAATCCATATTGAGCTGAGCATAATCCGTATTGTGGTTGACTCAGGTAGAGTTTAGGATGCTGGTAATCTAAGCTAATACTATTTCCATTCATAATGGAAATTAATAATGTCCATTAATAATGTCCACGTTAGATTTGTTTAAGCATAGATCTGTTGCCACTTGCTCCAGTTAGCTCAGGAGGCCCACAAATTTGAAGCAGTGTCACTTAACTTATTCTTCAAGAGTGCTCCAACCATAATAAATAAGAAAAATATGTTATATTCTCAAAGCTCAGTTTACAACTTCAAGGCCAAGAATATTCCTTCATGCTCTTAAACAGAATAGGTTTTGTTCTGATTACATTCTTCTTCCTAAATCATATAATTCATAGGAGCAATTATCATCTATAAATGATGCATTTAATTGCAACATAGACTGCTACTTCACCATCTGCAAAGGAAAATGGATGAGTGCATTTGGATAGGAAAAAAAAAAGCTTTTTATTAAAATTTGCTAAAAAAGATTTTAATCTTAAATCTTGAGCAGTTGGTATAAATCAGCACATCCGAATCACAGAGGACATGACTGAATCTGAAGTCAGCCAACAGCAGGTTGGAAAAGCAGGATATAATTTTAAAATTCATACCATTATAAACTAATGTTCCAAGTATCCAGCTTTCCAAACCAGGTTTGAAGCATTTTGATCCTGTGCTATTGAAGGTATCTGTGTTAGTCTAAATATTCTGACTTTATCTTCAGAGTAGTGGATATTTGTTATTATGATAAATTACAAGTGAATATATGATTGCAGAGATTTTGTGTATGTGTGATTTGCAGCAAAAGAATGTGTTGTGCTTAAAGAGTAAAATATTGCCAAAATCCGCTCAGGTCAGACTAAAGTTTTTATTACTTTACTGGTGGCTTTAGCATTTCTTATTCATGAATTTTTTAGTTTCATATGTACTGTCTAAGGTGGTGAATATAACTGTTTGAAATGTTTTAATGCTTAGGGATGGTGAAAACAGATGTTGGAGATATATTAATGCTTAGAAGCATTATTCAAATCGAGTGTGGAATGAGACTAAGTATCATAATGAAATTATTCATTAGAAAACTATGCCTGCATCCCTTAATTCTTCCTCTGACAGCAGTAGATGGAATTTATGGAAGTATCCATGTGGGAAAAGGAGGAAGATACCAGGACCGTGACTGGTGAAAGGTTATTCAATAAATCCTATACTTTCTGAGGCTCTCCAATGTTCATCCATATCAGGAATTGTAAAACTTACAATAAGTAACACCTCTGCTGGTTATTTGAGCACAGGTGCACAACTCAGATTCTTCATTAGATCCTTTTTATTATAGATTGCAGAATTATAAATTGATGTAGTACTCAAGATATTCCTTGACCATCACATTAGTGTTTTAATTTTAAGTTCTTCTGTCATTCTTTCAAAAACTTCTATCTTCTGGAGTAAAAGGAAAAAGCTCTTAGTCTACTTTCCATTGATGGATTATACGATGTCTTCTGAGGTTGTTTTTGGTTAGGCATACCAAAAACACAGAAAAATTGGTGGTGGTGGGGAGGAGTGGAGAGGAGGAAAAAAAACTACTGCTGAGAGTTTCCCTTCCATTATTCTTTAAAGCGTTCTTGTTCTGCACTGCTCTTTGAAGTGCCTCCTTGCTTCTTGTGTCTCCCTGTGGAAGAGTATGTCTACTCCTAGACACCCTCCAGTCCTTAGTGTTAAGTAGCTTTTAAAAGACTAACTTAGGTATTTTTTGCCTTTCCAGTCCTTGTGAAAACTGTTTGTAGTGCATTGAAAGAAAATGAGAACAGGGCCTCCTCAAGATGGCTCTTACTGAGCAGAGGCAGATACTGATAACCATCACTGCTGGCTTGCCTTAAATTTTTTAAAGCCTGTCTTGGCCTGGTCCCAGAATGACTTGGAGAAGTTGGAGCATTGACTGGTGCCCGTAGAAGGAGGTGGGACTGGGTCAAAGGAGATGACTGCTTCCACTCACAGGAAAAGATTACCAATGTGGCCATTATTTGCCACCTGAGCTGGAGAGACACCTTTCAGCTCTGCTTTCTCTTGGTGAGTTGCTCCACAGTGAGAGCAGCCTATTAGAGTTTACAAGTAGCTCAAGCAGCTTCTTCCCATCTAAGCACTTCTTTCCTGAGGTGGTCTTTATGTAGTATCATTTCCAATGACTACTTTTCTTACCTGAGATATTCTACTGAATGTATCAACAAACCAGAGCTGATGGGCCAAATCAGTTCTTAATTTCCTGATGTTCATAGCCTTTGTTACATGAACAGTGTTTCTTCTTCTTCTTTTAGCCTCAAAATCATTCAGAAAACTGCTGGCCTTTCCCAAGAAATCTGGATCACATCTGCTTCAGGTTGTCTAAAAGAATCTTTCCACGAGAAGCTACAATACAGCTTACCTGAATGAAAATGTCTCCTAGATGGATATGTCTCTAGTGCTGTGAAGAATTTTGCTGTCTATCTAATGGATTTAGGGGTTTTTTTTTATATTTATATTTCTAAGTAGGATGTGAGGATGTGAGTACATGTCTAAAAACATCTGCAATGATTTATTTGATGCCTTCCTCCTAGTTCAGAGAGGAAACCTGGTAAAAATTCCTTTGCATTACTCAATTTTTATGGCATTCCCTTCTTGCTCCTTGTTCCTTTTTGCCCCTTGTACTTTTGAAATGAAGCATTTTATTTCTGAAGCTAATTGGTAATACATGAGCTGTGAGTAAAGGAGCTAGCAAACTGTGTGTTTATGGTCCTAAAACTTCTCTACTTCCAATTGTCTCTGTTATCAATTGGTCTTGTAGGGATTTGTGAGTTTAGCCCTCTCTAAGTAGTTATATTGGCTTTTTTCTCTGACAAGGAAGTTAGAAACATTTAATAACCACATGCAGCATGTGCATTAGCCTTCTTACTTGTCATCGGTTGAAGGTGCAGTTGAAATAAAACTTCAGTAGTTCCCATACTGAAGTTAAGTATTTGTGCTGTGTACCACACACTATTTTTTTCTACAGAATGAAGGAAGAAAATGCGGAGCAGGGGATTTTCCTAGGAGATTTCAGTTATGTGACTGCAGAAAATCCTTATCAGAGTTTCTGGCTGAAGGTATAATGAAAAAGAGGCATGAAAACTGTAGGAGAGGAGGAGAAGATGTGTAGCTGGCCAGGGAGAAGCTGCCCCAGAGTGACATAAAGACCTATCTTTGGCATGTGCAAATTCAGCCCTTGCAGCTCTGAAAGTCTGCATAACTGCCTTTCTTTCTTTCCTTCCTTCCTTTTTTTTTTTTTTTTGCTTTGTTTTATTTTGCACAACTTTGCTTTGTTTTATTTTGCTTTGTTTTATCTTCAGCACTACTACTACAGTTGGAGCTGCAATTGATCTAATGGACCTTATTCAAATTAGAAGCAAATGACCACATCCGATAGTAGTCAATACTCTTGACATGTTAATTAAACAGTAGAAATACTTTGCTTTCTTAGGATTTTATTTTATCTGGTAAAGAGTATTGTCAGTATGCCCTTTCTGTTTCCATGACTTTCTGTCAAAGGAAATGACACTACATTAATACCAATGGGATTTCTGAATGTGGAAGCATAGGTCTCAAAGCAAGTGAGAAGAACTTGCAAATGTAAATACATGAAGCTGAAGCTTCTTCTACATGCTTTCTTCTGTCTTTGAAGAACAGTCTGAATGAACTAAGCTGTAGAATGACTCACTCTATCTTGTATAAAACATAGCACTTAGAGATGAAAACACAACTCCTTCTCTGAAAACAAATGCTCTGAGTTCATCAGTGTCATGAAATTGAAAGTACTAATCAATTGGGGACACTCAGGATACACTTGTTTGTGCTGATTCAGCCTCCATGATATTCTGGTACCCATCAACAAGCACTCTGTGGAGGACCTGCAACTTCAGATCCCCAAATACCAGTAAGAAATATGCAAGAAAAATATATGCTCTTCAGATCCATTTTTCATCAGCAGCCAAATATAACATGAGCTCATGAAAGACTAGAGTGTAATACGTTCACAGACAGCTTGAGTAGGAGCTTGATGATGAAACAGCATTTTGTTAAAATAGTCATCTTGTCATCTTTTATGATGGTTAATGCTGTTCATATTAATAATACTGTTTGTAGAGAAACATACTGTATTGTATTTGCTAAAAATACTGTATATGAAATCACTGTACAGAATTTATTGGTTGGAGAATTGAATCAGGAATTATGATGTCTAGATCAGGAAAAGGCATCTTTTTAGAGGGGATATTTTGTTAAGGTTGCAACGGGTGACAGGAGATGCGTCTCATCTGCTAGCACTAGGTGTGCTATTTCCAGAGCTGTGGCATTCCCTCAGCATGCCAAGGGATGTGTCTGTATCATCTCTCATTTAACAGGGCACTCATGTTAGGATAGTAGTGTCTTTATCTCCAGCTCTGGCCAGTTCCTCATTTGATTCATTTGCTGGGGTCATTCTGCATTCATGTGGAGTACTTGAGTAGTCATGTGGAGTACTCATGTGGAGTACATTTTTTTTTCTTCCATCTTCATATGTCAGATATGCAGATTTTTTGTTTGACTATCCTTTGTCTATTTATTAGTCACTGTGAACTTCAGTAAATGTTTTGCAGAAGCAAGGGTCTAATAATTCAAGAGACTTATTCTGACTTTCTCAGTTGATTTATTTGTCTTAAAACAAGAAGCTTAAAAGTGTATTTTGCCAGTTATTTGAACGTTTTGTAAAAATCATTTGCTTGTTTTCCAGGGTGTTCCTGAATATGACTTATTTCAGCTTTCCAATGGCAGATTAATTTTTTTAGTGGTGCTTTTCTTTTGATGTGACTTGCCACTTAGGTTTTGAAAACTCATATTGAAATGCAGTTGGTCTGAATTGTAAGCTTCCTCAAAGTGCTTGGATAGGCACACCGAGATGCTAAGCGAGTGGGAAAAACAAACAACAAAAGCAAACCTTCGGAAGCACTAAGCCACTTTGTAACATCCCCTGGCTGTGCATTATCTGTATCCTCAAAGGAGAACTGATTCCAGCTTTATTCAGCTTTGGAGATTCAGTTATCTCTTTTGGAGAACAGAAAATAGAAGTATTAATATGAGAACATCACATTGTGTTCACAGAATCTGTGAATCATTGGCAATTTGAGTACTGCTATTCAAGCATATTTGAAAAGGTTGGATGATCTGATAAGTTTGTTCTTACTGTCATCAATACAGTGCCACTGAAAAGTTTTTCTTGTTTATAACACAGGGATATTGATTTGAAAGGGAAAGGTGTCATGTTTTTTTATTTCTAAGACACAGCAACTGAAAAAGAAGACTTCTTCTATTTTCTTCTCATGTAAGGCAGACAATTTATTTTCAATGTTTGTCTCAGTGGAAATTATAGCTCAGCTAAATTTGATAGGAAAACTTGTTTTTTTGAGTCAGAATTTCAGGGCAGTTTAAGTCCCAGCTGGCTCTCAGAATGTCAACCTGTCATCCTAACCTCCATTTTTAATGCCAACTCTCATTTATTTTTACTAGGATTATAAATATTAATAGTATTTTGCACCTACATATTGTTTTTCATCTGTGAACCTAGAAGGCTTTAGAAGTGGTTAAAAACCTTCCGCTAATTCTTTGACACATGAAAGATTTGGAGCACAGATTTTAAAACCTGGATTGTTTAAAGGGTAACTTAAATGCCTTTGTCACAGTGGATTTCTGTGGATTTCACAGTGGAGTTTGTGGATTTCCTCAAGGAAATCTCTTAATTGCATAGTGCTGAGTTCCATTTCTGTGGAAGTCAAATTATTCCGTATAGAGTCATGTAGTGAGGCAGAGAACTCCAAATTGCTTTATGCTTTACCTTTTCAACAGGAAATTATTTATCCATTTTCAATAAAGATGGATTTTGAGACCAAGTGATAACAATATGATTTTCTTGATAGAGAAATGAAGACAGAATTTTGAAGCCACTGGGTGTCGCTGCTGGACTACATTTAATAATAAATGCATGCCTGTGCAAGAGCTCTAAGTAATCTGCAATAGCACTCAGAACTGCTTTACCTGGAAAAATTGAATTGCTCGAAGAGTATTTGCTATCGATATTATGTATACTAAAATCACACATACTTTGACTGCTTACAAAGTGGTGTCTCTGCATATCTTATTTATTTGAATAGCTTATTTTTTTCTGGTGACTTTGAAACACAAAATTTTATTTGATAGTAAGTGATAGGAGAGGTTCTCCTCCCAGAACTGATATATTTAGGCAGGAGGAAAAAAAAATAGGGCTAACTGAAATGATTTGCATTTCCTTGTTACTTATTTTCATCTTAAGATCATCATTTTACTGGGATGTAAGAGTTCTGGAAAAAAAAAAAACACTCAATAACTCAAAAAAACTGAAATAATTCCCTCGCTCTCCCCCCCAAAAAAAAAGAAATTCAGAGAGATAAAGATATATAGTATTTTCTATTTTCATTTATCATCTTTTGATTTAAAGGTAGTATATACACAATTCAAAGACTATTACCAGAATTCAGAGACTATTACCAGACTGTGGGGGCTGATCCTGAAATCTCAAGACAAAATCTGCCATTACTTACTGCAGAATTTGATCCAAGCCAGACTGTTGGTATAGCTTTGCACAAACAGGCAGAGGACTAATGATGCACAATAAATTACAGAAATGACATACAAAGAGAATTATTAGCCAGCAATTTAAGGTGCTATGCATCATAGAGCACAGCTCTCTAATTTAGGTGAACTCCTGCAATGATGATCCAGGTATAGTTTCCAGAAGAAGTGGGAAGCTGCAATCGTTCTTTTTCTTAGGTCTCTGGCTGCCTAATCCTTATTGGTAGAAAATTTCAAACTCCTAAATTTCATGGGGAAAGAAAATAGTTAAAAAATCTTGAGAATCTGTGCAAAAGAAAAGCACTTCATTCTCAGATCAGTGGCCTTTCTGAAATCCCACTTATCATATAAGGCAGCAACTCCTCTTTTTAGATCATTCAGTTCTGGTTTGCTTGGGAGATTTAAACTTTTAAATTCCATTCTCCACCTCCCCCGGGAAATTTTATGTTTTCCTGAAGCTCTAGGGTCTCTTGAGTACATCCCCCCTCACTCTCTTCTTTCTCTTACTTGAACCAAGTCTCTAATTGTTCTGCTTTGGGAAAGAGTCACCAAATCACTTTCCTGGAGAAAAGAAAGAGTAGATTGCAGCTATGGAAACAAAAACTGAAATCTACAATCAATCTCCACCTGGAGACGTAATTCTTTGCCTGTCTTGTAAGATGGTGTCCCAGAATCTGCCAAGATCTTCTGTGGATCAGAATGCTCAAGTCAAAACAAGTATAAAGTATATGTAAGAAAAAACATTACTAACCCATTCATGCAGACCACATATCTTTCTTTAAGACCTATCCATCAGCTCATTCAGAGAATCTCAAAGAGTTTTCTATTCAACTAATTAATAAGACATGGACAGAGAGAAGCCATTTTTCCCAAATTCCGGACAACTATTAAATTCTATTTCCAAAGAAAATGTAAGAACATGGAACTTACCCTGCAAGTGACTAGAAAGGGATAAATCAGACTAGAAAGCAGATAAATCAGCTTAAAATATCATGAATGTTTGGAAAAGACCTTTGAAATCATGAAGTTCAACCCTAAAGCCATCACCACTATGCCTGTTAAGTCATATCCCAAGTGCCTTATCTACACGTTTTTTTAATGCTGCCAGAGACAGTGACCTCACCACTTTGCCTGGGAAGTCTATTCTGATGCTTGACTATTCTTTCTATGTAGATATTTTTCCAAATATCTCACCCAAACCTCCTTTGGTACAACTTGGTATAACTTTGGTACAACATTTTCTCTTATCTTCTATGGCTTTTACAAATTGAACTTGAAATGACAATATAACCAAGCTGAACCTTTCAGACCCTAATGTAAACCTAAGACTGGGAATCAGCTTAGATTCAAGAGTTTAGTTGAATCTAAGCTGATAGTTCTGTGAGTGGATACACCTGTACCCTCAATGCAGAGAGAAATTGTTTCAACTTGGAGCACTACATTTTGAAGCTGAGACAAATCAGCTGCATGGTCGATGACTGTAAGCCTCTGAGCTCTCCTGTGTTAACGAGGAAGGTGAGGAAAGGCCTAAGATTAGTAGAAAGGTGGCTTCTTTTTTCACTTTTTGGAGATGACTGGAGAATCTGCAGAATTGCTAAAAATATCTATTTCTTGTAAAACAAAAGGGAAAGATAAACTCCAAGAATTTCATGGTGAAATGTGCAACATGGCCTTTCCTGGTCCTGTCTTTCCTTTCCTGTCCTGTCCTTTCCTTGAAAATCCTCATGGAAACTAAAGACTGAAATTGTGAATGTGATAGGAAAATGTTCAAATGCATTCAAGACAGAAAATCCCGTGCTTTCAAACTTAACTTCTCTCCATCAAGCTTTAAAAAAAAATGAGTATTGCTGTGGTTATAAACAAATTAAATAAATATCTGTTAAGGACGATAGATCTAATATTATAAAGATGCAGGTATAGGTCAAACATACTTGAAATTACTCTTTCGTAGCATAATAATATCAATAAATATTGCAAATAGAAACATGAGAGAAGGCTAAATTCTGTGAAGACAATAATGAATGTCTGCTTCACTATGATGAGTCTTAATCCAATTTTCAAAATGTCTTCAGTATACAATTTGTAAAGAAGTTTTCTTTCAAAGATGTGTCGAAGTAGATGGGAACACTTTGTTTTTACAAAATAGAATTCTGAAGTTTCTGGTATTTTTCTTTCTAGTTTTGAATGGACATCAAGAATTTGGATGTTTCTTGAAATACTTAATACTTAATTTACTTAAAAAACAAATTTATACACTTCAGTTTTTGCTTTCTGATATAGATATGACTTTAAAGAAGAGATACCACTATGAAGAGCTGAAGAATTTACTGTCTGAAGCAGAGTAAATCTTCTAGTAGAAACGTTCAATGCTGATGGAAAAATCATACAGTAAAAGTATTCATTTCAATCTCAGTAGAGTTTAAGGATAATAATTATAATTTGAGTGTCTAGCTCTGCTAGTCATGGTCTTGCTTCTTCATATTCCTAGATTTGTTACGCAGAAGAGCTTCTTGAATTACCATATTTCTATTCCCATTTTGGCTGCAATCCTTTCACTCTTTTTTTTTTCATGTTAATCTAACACATAGTACACTTGAATTCATCAGGATAGAGAAATCTCTGAATTCATAAAGCATTTCATAGCTCTTGAACTGTAGACATGGAAAGTGGAAAGAAAATTTCTGTCATGACTACAATTAAATGTGTCACAGAGGTAGCATAACCTTTTTTTCACCTTTTGGAGGCTTGGCTAACTTCAAGGAATACATTAATTTTTTTTTTTCCTCTGCATTATCATACACCCTCAGTGGAGGCGGGGAGGAGGAACTGAAAAACCTTAAGTCCTTGACTAGGTCATATAGTAATTTAGAAAAATGAGTGGCCACTTCTTAAAATATAAGCAATTGCATATCTCTCCAAGGTTTCTGTAATTGTGTGAGCTATTTGAACAGCAGAACACATCTTGAATTATATTAAAAAAAATTAGAATTTTGAGTTCTAAAGCAAAAACCATTCAAAGACGGAAGGGTCAATTGAAGAAAAAAGAAAAGAGACAGACTAATAACTGGAAATGTTTTAGAGGCTCTTGTTACAAAGTTTTTTCCTTTTGAAAGTGAGAATGAATATATAATTTTGAATTACCTATACACGTTTGAATTTATTCTTTTTAAAATTTCATTGTGGAATAAAAATGTGTGTGTGTATATACATATATTTGCATATATCTATACAATACATATACATATATTTACATATGTACATATATTATACACACATATATTATAAGTACATATGTAATACATATGTATACATATATGTATTGGAACATATATTATACATATATTCAATTTGGAAGAATCAACCTAAGAACAGGCCCATATTTGGTGGAACACTATACATAAAATCTGGAGACATATCTGTTGTTTCCCACATTGGGAACAGGCACTCTGCTCTGAAAAGTATCTAAAACATTATAATGGAATTTGGAGTTCCTTGCCTCATGCTTTTTTATTTTTATCCCTAAGAAAATGTTTTAACATAAAGTAACCAGAACAGATTCTCCTCCACTGTCTTCCCTGTTCATTACCACCTTAAAAATATTTGGAATTTATGCTAAGTGAGGTCTACATGGTTTGCATACCATTCTTTCGTGGTTTTGCATTGTAGTAACGGAATAGATGCAGTGTTTTTAGCCTCTATTTTATATTATTACAGCAATTTAAATACTACTAGATCCAATGTAATACAACAGCTGCTGTGAATTTAAATATAGTTGAATGAAGGTGATGATTCTTTACTCCTAAGCCAAACCCATTTTTTTATAATAGCCCATGGATGTGCAGGGGTCATTCTGGTTCAGGGAGCATACATCTACACACATGTAAGCCTGCATCATCCATCTCTAAGCCTTCTTCTATAATAACTTTGTCTTTGGCCATGGAGAAGTCAGGTAGCCAGAACTGCCCTTAAGAAAGGATCAATATTAATTAATTCTCTGACCTTCTTTGAAATGCCTCAGTAATGCTTTGTGTCCTTGATTATGTGGATCACGTGGAACATGAATGGCTTCACTGGAATTGGCTTTCTTCATGGAAGCCAACATACTAGGAATCTTCACTTGAACATTACTTTTGAAGCTAGTATGTGACCACACATTTGAATGCGGGGAAGAAAGTGCCCACTCAGCTATCATCTAGGAAGTAAGCAACAGAAATTGAGTTGTTTGGAGGGAGAAAGACTTATGAGTGGAATTTTAGCTTCAACCTTACTTAGATAAAGAAAATAATTGTGGGAGGGCAATGACAACAGAGCAAAGTAGCAACCACAATACTATGTGACTTCCTTGTTTCAATGTGAAAAGCAACATCCTCATTGGAATTTAAAATGGGTCAGTTTGTCAGCTCAGACTTCTAAATCTTTATTTGTGTATTTTCTCTTCTAAGCTTCACTTTCACAAGGTATTTAAACACATTTTAAGCACAGTACTGTGTTGAGAGCACTCTGAATTCCAAACTAGCCATATATATTTACGTATTTGAATAATTGTGTGAGGGAGATGGGTATTTTATTCCATTTTTATTGATTAACCTGAGGTGAGTGTACCTCAAAGCTACTGCAGTGCCCGGTTCACTTGTCATACCAATTATTGACTATCCTGTGTTCTTTTGGGATGGCAGATGCAAATAATATGACATCAAAGCCAGTTATTTATAATTTCATTTTTCCTGATTTGTGAAAGCCACATTCTCTTATGCTCAGGCCCAGGATTTGGTAAAAGCTCTACACCAGTGGTTGTTAGTATTTATGGTGCAATACATCCAGAAGGCTTTCCGTTGCTGTCGTGTTGCTTAATGTACTTTTCCTTTTGACTTTGAAATATATTGTCTTGATTGATATAGATGGAAAGGGTTGACTTGGTGAAGGCTACTGTATAATATCATGGTAAGTTGATAATTATTTATTTTAAAAAAATCACTTTTAAGCAAAAAGTAGTGCTGAAGAAGGATGAAATCCTGGACTAGAAAGTGTTTATCCTTTAGCACAGTAGCTATAGGATATGTCCGAGTGAAGTTTCTCCCACTGCCTGTCTGGCATTCTTTCTCCCATATGGAGCCAGGGCACCTTTGCAAGTTAATGTTTGCTCTGTTATTTTTTTTTCACCTTTGTTCCCTGACCATTTGTTGAGAACCAACCAATTAGTGTCAGTTGAGGATTTGAGAGTGTTTTTTCTTTCTTGTTTTTTCTTTTATTTTTCTGTGTGTGTTAATGAAAGCTATTCACAAAGCTGGAGACTGAAAGCAGCAACTCTTTTCATATATTATAGAGGACACTACAAACAGCTTGCAGGTGGGAAAATTTTCAAAGATTGGTTTTCTTTTTTTCTTTTTTTCTTTTTTTCTTTTTTTCTTTTCTTTAGCTTCTTAGACACTAAGCAGCTTTAATATACATTTCCCTTCCTCACATGCTATTTTGAATCCTGGCCAGGAGACTGTACTTGAATATTTGAAGTAGTATTACAAGCAGGAGTCTTCCTCTAGAGCTGGAGACAGCTTACAGAACCCTATCAAGAGGAAGTCTTATGTGCTTTACAGAGGAAATCAACTTATTTGGAGAACCCTGTAACTTCTGGGGGCCATTAACAAATTCAGCAGGAGAGAACTGAACATGCAACAATGTGGAGTCCCCATACTCCTGCCCAAAATCTTTAGGTTCTTGGAAATAGCAATGGTGTGTGCACATCCTGGTCATGCACTTTGGTATTGAAGTCTCATGGTATTAAAGATCATCACAGCAAATTGGTGTTCGGAGTCTGTTCAGTGGACTCTTTACTGCTCACAAGCTTTATATAGAAAGGATACTCTCAGCCTTCATGAGGGAGATCCAGAAGGATCTAATTATCACAGCAAAAAGTGAATGTGCAGCCAGTGAGAATATCCAATAGCCTATCTTTTTTTTTTTTTTTTTTTTTTTTAAAGTCCAGTTGCAAATATAAGCTCTGTACCTTTTCCCCAAGAGATATCAAGAACCTTAAAAACAGTAATGGATTAATACATGGTGTATGCTGAGGAGAGAAGCAATTTATTTGCCTCAAAACACCTTGCAGGAG
The DNA here is from genome assembly GCA_032353885.1 of Nothura maculosa. Classification (NCBI taxonomy): domain Eukaryota; kingdom Metazoa; phylum Chordata; class Aves; order Tinamiformes; family Tinamidae; genus Nothura; species Nothura maculosa. Next base: position 1,028,637 of record JAUBOD010000156.1, read on the forward strand.
CTTTTATCTGTCACACAGACTTATTGGTCATCTTTCAGTCATTTAGACTTTTGGTCTATTGGTCATCTTTCAGTCTTTAGATGACTGATGACTATTAGTCATCTATTAGTCATAGATGACTATTGGTCATCTTTCAGTCTTTTAGAACTTGCAATGCAATTAACTAATATTTAATTAACTATATTATTCTAGAATTTTTCATAGGGTTTGTTTCAGCATTTTTTTAAATCTTTTTAAGTATAACAGCCCTGAGTCCTGAATTAGTTTTGTCTGCACATGTCAATAAAGATATAAGGATCATCCCTTATGTTTTATTTTAATGAGCATTCAGGCACTGCTGCCTCTGTCTACTGAAGAAACTTTAACCCCTCCAGACTTTGCCTCTGAGAAGTGGTGGTTTGAATTTGAATCATATAAACTACCTGCTGTGCTTAGTACATCTCCACAGCTAATGACTGCTATTTTTGCCCAATTGCTTTCTGCCTGTGTACTGTGTAGAAAGAGTTGCAACATGTTTTCAAATATTTAAAGAAGCAGAGAGATACTGCATTATTCCATAAAATTATTACACCTGCTACAATATCTGCATTTGTTACATTTGAAGGCTGGTAAATATTGTTGCATTTTCATTTTCAAGGACAGAAAGTATTAACAGACCAACTTCTATTTGCAAGTAAAAATTACTAAGTTTTGGCGAACCCCCTTCCAACCAAAGGCTAAAGCCAATGCACTATGTACAAAGAGCTCAGCAGGGGAAAAGAAAGTAGGGAAGAGGTAAAGTTACAAAAAGAACAAAATATTAAAATCCAATCCATGAGACAGAAGGAAATGAGAGAGAATAGGGAGTAGGAAGTATAAATTAGAGAGTGGTTAAGTAATGAGAGGATTAGTTTGCATTGGGGAGAAGACAGAGATCAGAAAAGAAAATGATCACATCAAAGAGAAAGACAGGAAATAGAAAATACTAGACAATAAAATAGGAAAGACAGATGAGGGATTTCAGCAGGCCACTAATAATGAAGACTGAGAAGTCAATGGCACAAGTTACAAATAAAATGACAGATCCAGAGCAAGAACTTGCCAAATGAGAGACTAGATCTCCTCTCAAAGGGAGAAAAGTCTATTAATTAAGAGTCTATTTATTCCCTGGAGAAAAGGACAACTTTTACCACAACCCTCTGTGGTGGAAGAAATGATAAAAGCTGACGACAGCCAAGAGCTGTGTGGGGATCTCTTACAGTGTTTTTCATGCTGTATGTCCCTCTCATGACCTTTTCAAAAACAGGTGATGATTTTTATATTATTCTCTTTTTCATACTTTTATATTTTCGTTAATATTGTTCTCTTCCTAAGGAGAAGTTTCACTAATATGGTCTTGCTATTTCCATTCTAATTAAAAGTTTTGCTAAGGGGCTATATTTCATAGATAAACAAAGATGAATCAGACATCCAAAAATTCTCAAGTAAAAGAAGTGCCATTTTCACTCACACTGAATAGGAGTCTCCTTCAAGTATTTTAAGTAATATTTCAAAATCTTCCCTACACACAGCAAAGGCCCTTTTTTCAGTTTAGCTACTCCCTATACTTGTTTGTGACAAGAACCTTACCCTGGACTCACAGCTCTGTAATGTAACCTAAGGAGCTAAGAATGCTTCTTGGGTCTTTCTCTGTTCTATAGATTTTTAAATTACTTCCATTCATAAGGACTATTTATTTACATAATTTATTTGCATAAAGAAATTATATGCCATTTTTCATTCCTCTGTTCTTTTCACACTGAGAAAGCAGACTTGACTTCCTAAATTCACTGAGAAGATTTCAATGTGCAATTTTAGACAATCTTAAAGTCTGCCAGCATAGTGTACATTTTGGTAATACTAACAACAGTTAAAATTTCCAGTCACTGGCACAGACATCAGAATGCAACACCTGAAGGAAACAAATGAGTCATTGGCAACACACATTAGTCATACATCCAAGGTGCTTTGTGCTGATCCATAGCAAGATAAATCCCAGAATGGGCATCTATCCTCAGCTCTTTCTATTTTTCTGCACTGGGCTTTAGACTAGAGCAGGTGGAAGAAACAGCTGGAAACCTTCTGGAGTGTCTTTAATGAACAATTCCACCAGGCTCAACCACCGAGACTCTCTCTGGCTGTTAAATTCTTTTCATTTGCAATTTATGTAAAGGATTACCAGCTGCCAAATAAGCACAAGAAAATTGCAACAGGTGATGAGCCTTTCATTTTTTTTGCAAGGAAATCATAATCAGTCTGTTTCCGAGATAACGACTCACCACAATTCACTTTTAGTACTAGAACAAGAAATGTGGATTATGTCCGAGATCCACAATTACTTTCTGAGTGCTATTTAGCATTTGCAGAACATAAGTATGCTGAAACCTCTTTCCCAGTGCTGGTTTGCATATTTTAATCCCTGCCTTTTTAATGCCAAGCTAGACTATGCTAATACTTTGATTAAGAAACTTCAAGACTATGCTCTTCATAGGCTACAGTTTGCTTGAAATCTCACAGGTATAAAAGGCCAAGCTGAAGCTGAACTACACCTCTTCATAAGATTTGAAATTGAGTGTGAGAAAAATTCTTCACTGGTAACAGAATTATACAAAGAATTTTTTTAAATGTGTTTTTGCACCGAATGTGTCTTTTTACCATGGAGCTTTTACAATTATTTAAATTAGATGCTTCTATTTTGGTTGAATTTAAAGCCTCAGTGAGTATTGGGACCTATAAAGAATTAGTTCTTACTTTAAAAATCCATGTCAAGATGCTCTGCAGGATAGATGTAGGGGCATACAGCTTTATTCTCCTGTTGTTACTTCCCCATTGGAGTAAGAAATATAGCCCTGAGTTGTGACATAACAGCTTCCCATTTGCAGCACTACTGCCTCTCTATGTGCATCGCTGTTACTGGGCTTTGGCTCATGGTGGTGTAGTACTAGAACTGGTCAAAAAAAAAAAAAAAAGAAGAAATAAAAAAGAGGCTTCCATTCTCCCATTTGTCTTTTATGCATGTCCCTGCCAGCCTTGGGCAGCCACTGTGGAAATGTTTGACAGGTTTGGAATAAGGAGATGGTCAGGTTTGTGGTTTGCAGTAAGGAGCCTACAGTCTAACAGCGAATAACTGTTAGTTGAGGAGGGCATGTTGTGGTAGAGCCATGCTGCAATTAAATCATAAATACATCATGGGCTGCTACAACAATGCTGACTATTACAAGAAGTTTACTTAATATCCTTTTCACTTAATATCTATATTCACTTTATATATGTGCGTGTGTGTGTATACATATGTATATATGAATGTGATTACTTGCTAATAGATATTTGATTGTTGCAGATAAGTATTTTTGCCTCTAATTGTAGGTGTAGCAAAAACGATTGCTATTTGTATTTGTAAAAAAGCTGACTGAATGTAACTGTGATTGAGCTACAAAAGCAGCTCATAAGCAGCAGATCTGCTACTCTTAACCACTTGGCAAAGTGATTTTACTTATTTTTCTTTGTCCAAAACAGAAAGGAAGAAAAAAAAAGGAACCCAGAATTAGCCTAGACATAAATACTTAGCAATAACTCAGGCAAGAGAGCAAGTGAAACACTTTGTTCGATTAGTTTGGAAGCTGCTGCAGTCATTCAGTCTGCTGCTTGTCAGTATGGTTGTCCAAAGTCAAGTCTGAAACTTTGCCTCTCCCTATCTGACTTAATGTTGTAGAATTTAATACGAACATTTGAAGGTGTATTGGAACACACTCATCTTCAGTGACTTTGAAAGTGCTTCCTCTTAAATCGAGGCTTCATTGCGTATTGTAATCACATACTCTTGTGGTGCATTTTATGTTATTGTCATAAAAATAGGATAAGTGCCAAAGCGGATGCTTCAGTCAAGTCCTTGCCTCTACAGTTCTTCATTTCCTTCTGCATGCCTTATTCCTCTCCCCAGTGAATGCACATACCAGGCCTCTCTATATATTTTCACTCATTTTCCCCAAAGTCACTCTTTTATGGCAGAACATTTTTTTCTGAGGCGAAAATACTTGATGAATCCGTCATGAATTCAAAAATGCTTTTGGGATATCCGAAATGCTTGCCAGCCCCTATCAGTGAATTTATAATATTCAAAGATTAATTTACATAAGTATTCACATTCATATCTGACAAACAAATATTTCTCCTAATAAATACATGGGCCATAAGCATCTATTTGAAACTAAGACTGACATCTGTAGAGAGAAGCTGTGGATATTTAGACTTCATTCATTTTAATGGCCTGAAAATCTCCTTGGTATTTATTTTCAACTTACCACAATGCTTCTTTGTAAAATATTTCTGCATTTAAGATACTGGTGCTATCGTCAAAATGATATTCTGATAACCTGCACTTCCAATACTGCCAAAAACTAAGGCAACAAAGTTAGTTTTACACACAGATTTTATGATTTAATAGCTTTAAGTGTTTATGCAAATATAATATGCAGACATGGGAAAGCTGCAGTTTTCTTAAAAGTTACTCCTATCCTCCTTACAAAGCATTTGTAGAGCACTGAGTGCAGAGAAATATGACTGCTGTGTAATAAACACTGTAGTGCAGGTGTTGCATTACAGATGTCTCTCTTCCTTTTTGCCCTGCGTACATCCTCATCTGCTAGCAATCATATAGCATATTAATAGCAACTACAACTATTATTTAATGATAAATTCACATTGGGGAAACACACACATGAATGTAATAGAGATTCTTACTTGCTTTCTGATGTTTTCTGGGCCCTGCCATGCTATGCTGCTGTTCTATGCTGCTATTCAGGTGAATTCTAAGTTATTAATTCAATCCTGTGGCATTTGAGAAGAGACTGAGGATAAGGAAAATGAACAAAGGCTTTTCAAAATTATAGACAAGACTCTCAGCTTAGCTACATCAGTTTATGCTAGCTGAAGTCCTGTTTCCAGTATGATCAGTATCTTCAGTCAATCAGTCTTTACTACTACAACTTTTGCCACAGTAGTTGTATAAAACCACTATCTACATGCTCCTGGAAAAGGCATTGCAATTAAGTGAGCCTTTGAATAAAGGCACTGTTCTGTTAATGGTCTGTAGATAACCACTCAAAATTTGAAGTCTGCTAATGTAGGTGTTTTTATTGTTAAAAAAAATAATGGTATAGATGCTTAAAATATCTTATTGAAAGAATTACCATTTTGACCAAAGGATGAATATCTTGAAGACAGACCTTTGATCTCTGTCAAATTTCTGATTATTTTGAGTCCATAATTTATTTGGGGGCTGTTTTTCCAGAAAATTGCTAAATAGTGAAGATGGATATTTGTAAATAGGAGCTCATTCTTTCTGCGTCCCTAAATCTGTGTTCTATTGATATGAACTGTAATCTTCTGTGAAAACTCTCTGTGTGGGGATACTTATGATGTCCCCAGCAAAAGATGACATTTATAAGAAGTTCAGGTTAGACGGAAAAAAAAAAAAACCTTTTGGTACATAACCATTTAAAAGATCAGAATCATATAAAAGAACAGAAGGCTGGCTAATGCAACAAGGCTACTGCACTGAATGTAGAGCTTGCTATCATTACATCGCTAGTGTAAATTAAAATGGGAAGCAGTTCCTACTTAAACAGTAGAAATGGCTAGCAGCTTTAAAAGTGAGTATAAACAGCAGAGTTGATTTCAGTTCATCAGAAGAACAACAAAGCTTTCTTTGATGCATAAAATAAACAAACTGCTATCCAGTCACCCTCTTTGATCATGTAGGAAGAGAGGCTCCATTCTCCTGTAATTTCGAACTGTAGAATTCAAGAATAGTACTAATAGATAGGATCAAATGAAAAAAATATAATAATACATTACAGCATTAAAGTATTTTAAAATATTATATTTTATTTTAAATTACAATACATTCCATTTTTAAAAGTGTGAATGAGGTGCAAGGATTTCATATATCACAGATCTTGCTGTGGTAGAGAGCAAAGGCAGGATTGTGCTATGCCATACACCAGTCTTCAGATGATGCTCCAGCGCATACAAAATGATCCTTATATACCTATTTTTTAAAGCATTAACTAGAGATTTATCTCTATGCCTTAGACTTTTGTAAGTGATGCATAATACTGGGTGCACAGCTTTTAAGAGACTTGACAATATTAATTTGCAAGGAAATAAATTCAAAGAGAAAGTACTCAGCACTCTCCCAAAAGAAAGCATTCTGAAAAGGTTTCTAATTGGATAAGTCTCTAAAATTAAGCTCCTCTGTTACATTGCTCAACTTTAAAAATCTAATTTAAAATTTTTCAGACAGATGTTTCACATCCCTGTAAAACTATGATATTTGGGACGTGCTTATCATTACGGCTTCCAGGAAACTCAGAAAGCTAAATCCAATTGTTGTATACCACTTTTTTAACATAAATGTCTCTCTTCCCAAACTAATCAGTTTTGGTACAGGAACATGAAAAAGGTGCCTGATGTGCCTATTGGAGTAAAGCATTGACTGTGCAATACTGTCAGACCATCCAGTCATCTGCTATAAGGATCATTTCTCTGCAAGAACGGGGATGTTCTTTTTTGCTAGGACCTTGGAATCACCTTCAGCAAAGATTGGATTAAACTAAATGTAAAACTAAAAGATGGTTACAAAACAAGAATATGAGCTTTATAGTTCTCAAATACTTAGCTGATCTATGAATCACAGAATAATTAAGTTTAGAAGCGACCTTTCAAAATCATGTAGTCTAAACCCTTGCACAAACAGGGTCACCTATAGCACATAGCACACATGTAGGAGAATAGTGTTGCATTTACTTGTCTCAAGATCTAATCCAGCAAGAGAGATCTCCTTCCATCTCTAAAGAGGGAGAAAATAACTAGAGAGAAAATAGCCCAACTTTTTGGGCTACTGATTGTTCTTTTCTCTTTTATTTACTAATGCCTCTTTTGGATCCCACCATGTTTGACTGAATTATGCCCTTTCTCAATTGGTGAAGCAATGTTTATCAAAGTTTGGAGCTCTTCCATACTTCTGAATTTATATTTCATGTATACTGGAACATATGCTTTACACTAGTACCTAATCACAATAAATGTATGCAGCTCATTGCTGATTCTTGACTCAAAGCACCTTGACAGCAATTAGTCACATTGATGTGGTAATGTATTTGAGGAGACTGACCTTTACATCTGTCTTAAGGAACACCTTGACAAACTACACATGAACACTGCAGACAGAAGAAAAAAAACAAAAAAAGGATTCTAAAAGCTATGAGAGGGATAAGTACAGGTCTTACTGAGACTTATGGATTTGGCATGGTGATATAATTGACTCTTGTGTTCTACTAGCAGCTGAGAAAAATTTCTTCCCTCTATGCTTGCCTAAGAGTTGTGATATCTGTGCACTCTATCATATCTGCCTAAGTTATACTTCCCCGCTCTTCCATATGTGGCTAGACCACTTAACAAGACATAGTAAAATGTGACTGCTCTGAGTATCGTGTGTTTTGTACCATGTTTCCCTATGCCAGTGTTCAGCACACAGGATCTTGGTTTTGGCTTGCCTTTAAATACATTTTCTCAAGGCCAATTTGTGTTGTTTTGGAAAAGCTGTATGGAAAGTGACTTGGGGTTCAGCAGTTAAATTGAAAAATGTATTTTTTAAAAGGTTAGGGATGTACATAAAGAAGGACACAGAAGAAATGACAATCTGGGAGAGAAGATTGAGGTAAAAGAGAGGTTTTCTCCAGCCTGGAGTATTAAGATATTCCTTTAACTATCGGCTTCAGCAAATATTTATTTTTTCTATTTTAAAAATAAGGCAGCATTAGCAAACTAAGGGACAGTATTATGACTCCTCCCTTACCTCAGTCACAGCATATAGGATAGGTGACTTTTATGAGCAATGAAGATTCAAATAACAAATGAGCTATTTGTGTATATATACTCATAGCAAATGAGCTTATATAATATACTCCAATATACAATATACTCTATCACTCTGTAGTTGAGTCTAGTCCTGGGTTTGATGTACTGTTTAGTGAAGGAAACAGTTCTATCTTTTAGCAGTCAGCTATGAGAGATCTTTGAGTCAAGCTGGAATTCTGGTGAATAAAAAGTTTGCAGGGGAGAAAATCAAGCAGATCTATGGTGAACTAGTATCCTGACAATATTAAAAAGAAAAGAAAGAAATAGATACTACCTAACTCTACAGTTTCTAAAATAGTATCCACAAAATTGAAAAAATTAGACAAAATGCATCCTCCATATAAATACAAATCTGTGCAACTTTTCAGAGGTGTTACTTGGTATCCAGATGACCAGTTTGAAAAAAGCCCAAATTACATTTCTACCCTCTGTAGATCATGTGTATTTTTACAGAATACCTAATTCAATTCAACAGGGAAAATGTGACCTACATGGAAAAGTAAATTGATAACTATTCTAGGACAGGTCCCGGCACTGGAATTCATCTCAATTTTATCAGTCAGCATCAATACTCTAATTTAAAATGGAATTGCCTCTGTAACAAACACTTGTCCTTTCAATTAAACTTTTCTAACATCCATGCTAATAAGTCTTCCTGGCAGTTGTGAGTTCAAATGGAAGCATTAGTAGCTGGGATCTCAGAAGAGTCCAGTCCCCTTCTACATCCTTTCCAAGATTACACATTATTTCCTACATTATTTCCCTTAGATGCAATAGTCTAAAACAGTAAGAAAGGGGAGATGCTATAGACATTTATAATTTCTAATATGCTATACACAGCACAGAATCTTTTTATAAACTGGTAAGCATGCACATGATAAAGCAAATCTTGGATTAATAACTCTCTCTCTTATTTGCTGTTATTCCTCTCTCCTCTAATTCTGTGTACCCAAACAGATATTACAGCTTCATATTTCCTTTTCATTTCTGTCTATACTCTACATCATTTTACCAATATGCCTCAGTCCTTCATCTCCTTCCTTCATGACTCATGAAGCCATGGCCAATTTCACTTTCAAACAGGAGACACTCTCTTATTAGAGTAAAACTACATTTGTTTTTAATTAGCCACTACATGCCCTTTATCTAGAGCATCAGAGATACTTAGGCACTAACTTCTCTGAATTTAGTCATTGTTAGGTAGCTAAAAGACTCTGTGGATAAGTGCCCAAATGTCTAATTAGGAAACTCATGAGCTTCTTATAATCCCTGTAATCACTGGTTTTATTTCTCACCTTTGAAATTTTCCTGCCCTCAGGCACAGCTACCTTAGCATGTTCAATTAGGCTTCAGGGTCTACACTAGAACTTTGAAACCCATCCTAACAGCAGACCAGAGAACAGGTGTTTACACAGCCTCCCTGCCTGTTGTTCTCTGTAGGAACTAAATGAACTCTTGATTCATATAGAGAACAGAGGAATTTATTCACCCTCTTCTCACAAAGCAGCTTATACCCTGCTGTATGTGTGGCCAGTAGAGAGTAAGGACTCTGGCAGAAGAAGTTTTCTTCCCTATAGCTGCATCGTAGCTGATCTTTCTTCCACTTATATCCCTGGGTGCCAGAGGAGGATTATGAACTTCTTTCCATACATTAGGTCAAGATGCCTACCAAGAGCTGCAGACCAATTTCAATCATCTGTTCTATTTACCAGTTTTTATTTTCTAAATAAAACCTCGGAGAGAAAAAAAGAAAAGTCTACAAATATTTATAACTTCTGAAATGTCTGAAAAGCTGTTGTTTTTCAGGATACCTTCTCATGGGAAAAGTTCTTGACATAGCACTGAAAATAAACTACAGCAAACCAAATAAAATAAGCCACTACCTGAAAAATGACGCAAGAGAGGTTCAGGTATACAAATATCTGTTTATTTTTCCTGCTTTCATACCTTTAAAACATTTTTGAGCAGATCTGCCATAGGTTTTTTCTTTAGTAATCCTGCCTACTAATCAATTTTGATTTGGTATTGTACTGAATTAGAGACAAACACCTCCGAATGATTAGAAATAAAAACAAACTCTTTTCTGTAAAGCAAAAATAACATCCTTTCCTACTGCTTCGCTAATTATAACCTGGGAATTTTCTTTACTGCCATTTAGTGGAGCTACTGAGCAAATTATAAAACACATGAGGAGCAGGCTAGAAACTTCATTTATAAATGTACGTATATGTCCAAAGCTATTTTTTTCTGTATATAAATTTACAGAAAATGAGTACAAACACATGCATGCACAGATCCTGATTTTCATCACAACTATTTAGATTTTTTTTTATAAATAGCAATGTAAGTATGAACTCTTCCCCTTTATGTCTTAGCAAACAAGATAAAGTCAGAATTTTACAATGATGTTGTTTATACTAGGGAAGGCTGAGAGAGCTGGGCTTGTTCAACCTGAAGAATACTGAGAGGGAGATCTGATCAGTGTATACAAATACCTTAAGGGGGAGTGAGGAGGATGGGGCTGGCATGTTTTCAGTGGTGACCACTCATAGAACTAGAGGAAATGGCCACAAACTGAAGTATCAAAAATTCTGCAGGAACTTAAGGAAAAAATTCTTGACAGTGAAGGTGACAGAGCACTGGAACAGGCTGCCCAGAGAGGTTGTGGAGTCTCCTTCTTCGGAAATCTTTAAAACTTGCTTAACCACGTGCTCTAGGTGACCCTGCATGTGCAGGGAGGTTGGACTAAATGATCTCTAAAGGTCCCTTCCAACCTTAAGGATTTTATGATTCTATGATCTTTTGTTTTATGATCTATGACCAGCTACTTTTGATATTGTAACTTCGTACGTTTTGAGAACAGCTGATTTGCAGAATTAATTATATGAATAATCCTATAAACTTTCAAGGTGAGCAAATATAGTAAAAGTAACATGGTAATAATATTATTGAATGACAACACCTCAAGAATTGCATGTAAATAAAATCCTTGAGTGCAGAACCAAAGAAGTATGTTCTACAGTGAAGAAAAAAAACCTTTGGTTGGAGAAAACAGAACCAAATGAGGTAGACAAAGGAAAGCAAAGCAATATGATTATTAATTACATCAGGCCTAATAAAAAACAATTAATGATATGTCGAACAACTCTTTACTGTATTTATTTCTGCAGAAAATAAAGTGGTTTAAAGAAGAGAAAGTTTGACTGCTGCAGCTACTTTTAAAATATCTTAACATTCTGATTAGAATATGCTTTCTGTTCCTTAAAACAAATTAGTGAAGTTTACAGAGCAATATTTACTGGCACTGGGGGCTAGTGAGCAGAATCCCTGGCCTACAGGGCATGCTATGAAAAGATAGTGTTGGACTTCCTCCTGTGAATGGCTGGGAGGATCTCCATTTCCCTGCAGCAGGATCTGGTGAAAGTGCACAGGCGTATTGTTGGAAAGGTGTTCGCAATATATGACATGACCATAATGACTAAAATGCTCACATAGTGTGGCTTCTGATTTTTTTTCAGTTGTCATAGAAAAAAACCCAAAAATCTGAATAGAAATAGAATCCTAAATCTCCTAGATATGTAATTCCACCAAACTCTGAAATTTGGCACACGTAAATAAGTTATACACAATTCCTTTAACTTCCACGAACTCCTCTGTATCTTGCTGAAGATGAAGACCAGGCATTTGCAAATTATTTGTACAACAGCAATAACACAATCAGAAGAGATTTTTATGTAAGAAAAAAAAATCAGGATACAGCTCATTGTGCCATTATAATACCCAAATTAATGGATTATTTCTCAGGGGAAAATCAGTAAAATCTGGCTTCTCATGATTTACTTCCTACTTGGTCTTCGAACAGGACATGTAAGCCAAAACACTATTTTCTTCTTTCGCAGCTCTCTAAAGGGCTTTTCTGTGTTTTAACTATTTAATGACTAACTATTTAAAAGAAACAACTTTATGAAGTATATTTTCCAGAGCTAGCTGTTGTTGACCTAGTGAATGAATATGCCCATATGTATGATAAATGATGTGAAAAGGGAGGCTGGATCAGTTTGTGGCCATTTCCTCTAGTGCTATCGCTATCCACCACTGAAAAGAGGCCAACCCCATCCTCCTCACTCCCTCCCTTGAGGTATTTATAGACACTGAACAGAGTGTCTGTATAATTGCTTTATATTCAATTGTTTCATCCATCTTACTAGATATTTGTAAAGTTGTAGATATTTGTATAGTCTAACACTTTGCAAAACTATATTATTAATCTTCAATAAAAAAATCTTGAAATATAGTATTTGTAGAGACTCTCAAGGGAGTCAACTCCATTTAATTTACAGAATCTTGAGAAAACTAGCAAAATTATGTCATCATTTATACACATAGTTAAGTTAATTATGTAATATCTTTACATAATTACTTCTTTACAGAAGAAGTACAGAAGTACAGAAGTTCTGTACATAAGTACAGAATTACTTCTTTACAGAATTACTATTATGTAATTCTACTGGAAGAACAACAGAGAAGATAAATGTGTTTGGCTGGATGCAGAATTTCTGGATAACGGTATTGCAGAGTTTTTAATTTACAAATTAAATTTTTGATGATTAATATTGTCAAAAAGATAAACCATGAACTGCAATATAAATACAGACTTAGAAACTTGTACTTACAGGTTTTACCTTGGAGTTGTACATCTTTGTCAAATATAGCAGAAACTCAGTATCTGAAGGTATAAATTTCTTTAAAGCAGTACTGAGCTGACTAATCTACAGTTCTCTTATGGGCATATAATTTTCTTTTTATTTGCTAAGTAAGTTCTGGTCTATTCTTATAAAGATAAAAATATACTTTTTCTTCCTTCCTTGTTGCTTTCTTAACCTCAAGCTGCTCTATTTTCCAATAACTGCAATGACTATTATTTACCAGATGGGAGAAAACTGAGATTGTGATATACTGATGTGAGTTGATATTGATTACTTATCTCCCTACTTGAGTCACTTTACCTCCTTATCCTTCTTGCAGGTCTGCATGACATAATGAACGCTTCTCCATATTTGAAGCACAGCTACAGTAAAGCACTAAAATGTGTTTTTAAATACTTTGTTGAGTAAGATTGCATTTAGACAGGAGAGTGACTGGCACCAGGGAAGTTTTCTCCATCACCACTGAGCAGCAAAACAGCTCTGCAGCTTTTTCTTATAATGCCACATAGAGACGGTGAGGCTACAGAGCAAATCCTTTTCCATTTCACAGATGAACACTGGAGGCATAAAGAAACTGAATCCCAAATCCACAAAGGACACATAGCAATCCATAGGGACATTAATTTCCGCAGAAATCTGGAGATACAGACCTTGGAACATTCTAGATTATCTAGGTGTAATGAGTCTTGCTGGGATTAATTTGTAAAGATGAGACAGAGCAGAGATTACAAATTTAGTACTGCTGAGTTATTTAAATTTAATGCTTACTTATTCATTTTGTTTTTTTGTTTCCTTATCATTGCAGCTAGACAGCTGCACAAATACTTTACATAGGATACTTTACTCAATTTGCCTCATCAGAAAGTGAGAAGAAACAGCTCTTCTGCTGTCTCCTTGTAGAACTTAGAGGTGCTATCTTTCAATTTTCTTTGAAGCATAAAAGCATTCAGAGAACTGCAATCCTAATAAGAAAGAAGATTGATTTAAAAACAGACATGAAATGGAACTGCTGACTCATTTACATTCCTTAAAATCTACCTGACAACCAGCTTTCCCTGCATAGTAACAGGGAAAATCATGAGTTGAATAACTTGAGTCCATTTAAAGCTGTCTCCTTTCTGACACTCTGCTAAGACTGTCAGCACTGCTGAGGAATCTGAAAGCAAATTCTGTTTTTTATTCTGTCATCAATTTGAATTACTCAGACTCTCAACCCTCTCCTACAACATACTTAAGTGTTTTGTTTGCCTGGGGCCTCTAACACTACACATGTAGTCAGGGACTGGAGGCACTGAGGGTGTAACAGGCTGGTTTAAACCCCATAGAAAGAAACAGCAAATTTTGTGCTGACTTGCCCCTGTGCACTGCCATCAAGCTTAGTAATTCTTTGCAGTCCACACACACAGTTGAATGAATGGCCCAGAATATCAGCTGCCTAAATTCTGATATCAGAATATTAGTTCCTGGAGAAATTCAGCAGTATGGTGATGTGTCCGGCTCCTGAGTAAATAGGTTAACTCAAGGTGAGATTTTAAAACAAAAAGTATTTGTCTATTTCAGGAAAAGACAAACAAACAACAAACTTGCTCCTTTCTCTGTTGACTCAAGCCCACAGATATATTATTCTTGAAATATTTAACAATTTAGTTGAAAATGGCCTTATGGGCAAGGTATGGCTGAGGTAGCCTGTGACTTAAAAGAGGTTTTTAAAATAGAATGATTGACAACAGAATATGTGCAGATATCTAGTTAGTATCTTCCACTTCAAAGGACACTATTTCGGCATTTCTAGCTACACTTTCTTGGTGAGTGCCACCCCCCAGCAGTGCTGGCTGGGAACTGCAGAAGGAAAGACTCCCATGCTTAGACTGTGGCTGTGAAACCTTAGTTAGCAGAGTTGCTCTCAATTTTGTGCCTTTTGAACAATCCAGCTTCATCTCCCCCTGTTTCAGAGTATAGTATAGTGTACTAGGGTTGTAGTATCAGGCCTATGTTGAGTCAGTGCTGAGCCCAAATTTTGGCTTTCTGTTGCTGCTAGGAAGAATGTATGTCTCCATTGAGACCTATGGGAAAGATGACCCAGCCAAGTTCAATGTGTCAATTGACTAGCTTAATTGGACAGGTTTCCCTTGTAGAATTGCATGTTGTAACTTGTAACGGTGGGATATTAATTACAACAGGCCAATTATTTGTCTTTACAGACTGCATGAATTATTATGTCACCATTTGCCTTAGTGATGGCAAAACACACTCTGCAAAATTCAGATATTTAAAAATTCTGGGCATAAATTGTATTTCTTTTATGCCAAGCGCTTCTTATTTCTTACAAGAAAATATAGGACTAGAGCTACGAATCATCTTCTAAACCATCATTTTAGGATAGTCGTGAACTGGGAAAAAAGCACAAATGAAAGTGTGTGTCCTGTTCATTCCTGGTTGTAGATTCAGAAAAAAAAACTCCTGACAAGGTGATTCTTCATCGCCTTTTTTCTTTTTTTTTATTTTTCCCATACTCTCACATGTGCCAGAAGATGTGTATGCATGGCCATGTAGCTCTAAAAGATGTCTGCATGCATCATCCAATGCGACTGCATGATTTGAAGGATATCAGAGTCAGTGTAAGTGGTGGCAATGGCTCCAGATGTCCTTACAACCTGGAGACCCACTACAACTGTAAACATCCACTTTGAGCCTCTCCTTTGAAGTTATGCTGCTGGATTGCTCTGTGCCCTTATCTGTGGTACTGACGACATTGGAGCCACATGTCATCAGCTAGGCTCTTACAGGCTGACAGCTACAGAGTTTAAAGTGATTGTCTTGTCTGGGCGGCCTTTTTTTTTTTTAAGGGAAAGCAATATGGATAGATTTTCTATCTATCTATCTTGCATGTTTTCCTGCAATTTTTTTAACATTTTAAGGATCAGCAGATGGGATGTTGAGTGTGCACTTTTTAACAGGGTCGACACACTGAAAATAATACATGGCAGTAAACAGCCACTGTGTCTAGAGGTCTATGATCTTAATGAGTTAGATGATCTTCTCTGGCAAAAGCAGCCTCCCTGCCTTATGCTCAACAACCTCTCTGAGGCCTGCATGCTATATAGGCCGCTAAAATTTCACACTTCTTCATGCATTATTCTTATCATATACAAACCAAGCCTGAGATTCCCATGCAAAAGGATTTATGAATAAAAAATTATTCTCAGTTCCATTATAGGTTGTGAATTATTAATGTTAGAAAACACTGCTGAACAATTTTCACCTGTATCAAGTGCAAAAGGAGTAAATACAGTTCTCTGAAAAAAGTTTAACATCCGGTTTTATGGATGCAGAGTCTGTTATACAAAATGAGATTTAAATCAGGTGGTTTTTTTTTAACTCTGGAGAGGTTGCATTATTTTTTTTAAAAAAGCATATATTTCCCAGAGATGCTGATCAGTGTCCAAATACTGTATTGGGTGAAGTGCTAAAAAAAGATGGTCTGATGAGCAGATAGTTGAGGAAACAAAATCAGATATCCTAGTAAAACCTTGAGTACCAGGGCCAATCAGTGCAGTGAACAGACAAGAAGACTGACATGTGGCTGTGGGTGATCTCTGACCACAAAAAAAAATATTATCTCAGGTCACTCTTCAGCTGAATGGACTTAAAGTACAGCAGAGAGAGAAAAGAAAAGAAAGAGCATTAAATATAGCAAAAAAGGAGGCTGAAAAAGTGTTTACTGAGACATGGTTGTGGGTGTTGTACCTTCAAAAGAGATGAAGGCAAAACCTCTTTAATGGCCTTAGCTTTTAAGTTCTATTTTTTAGAGTCTACAAGACAGACTCTGAATAAAGATTTGTAGGAGAAGATTTGTAACATAGTACAATACAACAAAATTTTCCATGGTTCCTGTCAAAGCTCAAACTTTTGCTAAGTTGTTTTTCCACAGCGTTATACTCATTTCACCCTGCTTATCCCAGGAAAATTCTGAAATGATCTTCAGAGGTAAAAAAGGGGGATAGTTATTGAAACACATACAAGGAGAAAGATACTGACATTCCCCTGGTACAACACCAAAATAACCAAAGTAGATCTGAATTGTCAGATATCGTAACGACACAGCTGGTGAAGTACCCCTTTGTTTACCTAGTTTAGCTGTTTTTTAGAATTAGTTTGTACAACTGAAAACATGTTTACATCCATCTAACTCTTATATGTAACACACTAACTCTTAGATAGAGTGCACACATGTGCACTCTAGCCAAATGCCTTTGGATCCTAGGTACCTACAAAGATTTGATTTTTTCATAAACATGAAGTATATATGAGCTTACAAACCGAATGAAAGATGAGATTAACTGTAATCATCCAGTTCTGAGAATGTTTTTAAGAGCTATCATCACAGCTACAGACTTAACATTATTCGTAAGAGAGGGGGAGACGGGAACAGGATGAATTGCTGACATAGTTATAGGTGGGAAAGTAGAACAAACAAGCCAGGACTGTTTTCTGTTCTTTGTCTGAGGAATTTTGCACTCATTGCACTCATGTTTCCAATGTGAACTTGTTTGGGCTGTTTGTTTCCTGCTTAACTTAAAAGATTTCTCCACACTACAGATGAAACCAAAACTGAAAATTACTTAAGCCTCTAAGCTGAGGTTAATTAATCTAATTTTCATCATTCTCTGTAAGTGAATAGATGGATAAATTACTATCTTTTAGTCCAGGATCAATATTTCATGGATATTTTTTTATGCTGAAACTCTGGAGAAGTAAATTACCACTACGTGGTTACAGGGAAATTTCTCACCTAGCTATCAATCCAGATAACTGTATTTTTTTTCTGTCATCTACTTGAATGGAACCTAGTTGCTACATTTAGGCTTATTATTAAATTATATTTACTCAGTTTCCTGAGTAACAAGTCCCTGATACAAGTCCCTGTTCAGAGAAAGTACAGTTCATTCATCTGAACTGTTGCACTGCCACTTTGGTTTAGCACTTTGATAAGTCCACTTATTCCAGACCTTAGACCAGAAGCAAATCCACCAACTCATAGCCTTGTCCAAATCTTCTGCTCTCCTTTATGATTAGTAGTGTTTCTAATGTGCTCACTGACAACTTTTTGCTCATTGCCATTTTTAAACAGTTATTGGGCAGTTATTTTTAAACAGTTATTGGGTTTGATTGGGCAGCCTAGAAGCTTAGACATTTCTCTTGCATTTGTAGTCATGTTTGCAATATTGATTGGGTGAGAGGATTGCAGGGGGAAGAATAGCAGTGATTTCCCTTATGTTACAGAGTTTTCCCAAAATAAATTTACAAATTTGAACAACAGTTTAGATTTGCTCTTATATATACATGTATTTGCATTATACAGTCCTTTTTCAGATGTGATTCTTGGTGTGGTCAAATCACGAGTGCTTTAAATCTTTAAAAGGTTTTCAAGCTTGAGTAAGGGATTGCCATCTTTTAAGTATTTTAAGTATTCTTACGTATTAAAATTGTTCTGCTTTACACTCACCTATCATAAACATGCTTTCCCATATCAAGGGAAGATTTAAAGTTTTAAAGAATTTTAGTAGTTGTGCATACCCTAATTTAGGCTGCCAAACATCAGGCTTCTGTTGACAACTTACTCCAAAGTGTTTCAGATTCTTTTCTTTCAGTTTAGGGCCTGTATGAAGACTGTATGCATTTTTTTGAGAGGCTCCTTGTCAATTTCTCTTGGAGTGAAAATGTAAGCTAAGAAATGCCTGTCTAGAAAGAACTATATCTGTCAAGAAATAACAACTGGATGTCTTGGAAGATTATATGATCTGTTCCAAATTAATCTTTGTGTTTAAACAAGATTTAAAACTGAGTTGATTTTAATTGGTTTTGGATCAGGCACTATGATTTATTCATTGTGTAACAATGCTGTTCAGGATCTCTGATTCTGGAACTTTCCCCAGCTGTGATGATAGAAACACACACATAAAGCAGATAGATAATTTCAATCATCACAAAAGACACTATCTCAGCATGACTTATTTTTCTAAGAGCTATCTGAAAATCTTAGCTATCACTTCCACTGTCCTATGAAGAGTAATTGCAAGTTAAAATATGTAACCAGTAAGAACTAAAAACAACCCCGCTAATGTTCTGAAAGATACAAACAAGTTATTTCTTATCTACATGATTAATGTACACAAACATATACACTGCTTGATTTTGTGCCAGAATACATATAAGTATTTTTGCAAAAATAGAGAGGTATTTATTTGCAAAATGTGTATGTATCTGATGACTAAAGTGCTCTAAATGAGCTTGAGAATGTTACTTTTATTTTTTTATCCTTTCGGTTCATGTTATAAAGAAGGGAAACTGAAATATAACAAAGAAAGGGAAAAAAGAGATACCTGTCCTTAAGTCCCTTGTGACTGATTTACAGGAACTTACAGGTGACTCCAGCCCTTTTTCTGATTAATAGATCATAATATTCCAGGGACTTGAAATGACAGTAAGACGTGACCAACAACTTGTACATTGATACTGTACTATGATAGTACCCCAAATATTACCACACTATGATTTTTCCTTTGGCTTTATATATAGAGAGAGCTCAAATTTCATTCAGAAATTTTAGACAAGATTAATCAGCAAAAGTTTTCTCTTATTTATATGGGTAATTTCTTTTTTCTAGCTTAGCATGATTGGCAAACTTTTTATCTAGAGCCCAAAAGGCCAAGTAATATTGTTTCACATCTGTCTGGGGAAACCTTTAATGAACTAAAAAGTGTCAAGTATCAGCTTCTTTCCTATAACAGTTTAATATTCAGAATGAATATTACAAGCAAATGGATTAGGTTTTGTTGATGTTTATGAAGTTGCAGTAAAAGCAGATGGATCATCACTATAGCAATTTAGCACATCAGCAGAGAGCCATTGAAAAGCATTCCATAATCAGGTGCATGACCTTGACAGTCCTCACTTCCAATTGCCTAAGCAGTATTTTTCATCTGTTGTAATCGATCAGGCAAATTTGTTACATGTCAGTAAACCTATCTGGACTGTCCCAAAACACACTCTGAGTGAGCACATTTAAGAAAGGCTATGCATCTCAATTTAAGATATTTTATTGTATTTTCCCCTATGATATCTTATACATTATTTCTTAAATTTCAAACTTAGTACGTTGAAACAATAAAGCAGCAAGTAGATGTTATTTATATCAATTTTAATAAGGTTTTTGATGTTGTCTCTCAGAGCATCCTCTCTCATAGACAAGCCAATGAAATAAGGACTAGATAGACTAGATAGACTAGAGAAATAAGGACTAGATAGGTAGATAGGTGTACTGAAAGCTGACTGAACTGGCTCGGCTCAGAGGGCTGGGATGAGTGACGTGAAATCCAGTTGGAGGCCAGGGACTAGTGGAGTCTCTCTGGGTCAGTGCTGAGGTCAGTTTTATTTAACAACTTCCATTTCTAACTTAGATAATGGGACAAAGTACAAGTTGAACTTCTATCATCTGGAAAGCATCTTAGCAGGAAAAGACCTGGGGGGGCAACAAGTGGACAACAAGTTGACCATAAGCTTGCAAGATGCCACAAATAAGGCTAGAAGCAGCCTATGAAGAATGTTGCAAGCAGATTGAAGGAAGTCATCCTTCCTGTCTTTCCAGCGCTGGTGAAGCCAAATCTGTAATGCTCGGTCTAGTATGGGGTTTACCAGTGCAAGAGAGACATGGACCTACTAGAATAATTCCATCTAAGAGTAACAAAGATGAGTAAGGGATTTTGCCTTCTGATGTGTCAGGAGGGGCTGAGAGAGGTAGCACTGCTTAGCTTTGTGCAGAATGTTTCACGGGGATGTTTTCTATCTGTATAAATACTTGATGGGACATCATTGTAAAGAAGATGAAACCAGACTCTTCTCAGTAGTATTCAGAAACAGGACAAGAGGCAATGGGCACAAAATAAAATTCAGAAAATTCCATTTAAGCATTAAAAAGAAAAAAAAAAAAAACCCACCTTACTGTGAGGGTGATTGAACACTGAACAGCCTCTTATTCATCCAGGGAGGTATTCAACACCCAACTGAACATGTCTCTGAGCAACTGCACTAGCCGATTCTACTTTGAGCTCCAGACTCAGAGATGCTGTAATTCTATGGTAAAGCATTGTAATGGCTCTAATAAAAGGTGCTCATGTCTAATTTTCCTCAATTAATATGCCCATCTGCTGTTGTCTGGAGATATTTTATATGTTGTAGGCTAGCCTAATGTCAATACTGTATCCTGTTTTATAGCTCCTCTCATGTGATATGAATAAAAACAAAAGAAAAAAAATCTCAACATTATCACATGTTGTTGAGAGAAGAACAGCACATTAAGTAATGAGGACCAGTACAGCCTTCCAACAGTTAGCCGCCTTCTCCTCTTTGGTTGGAGAGTCCTGTTCCTGGCTATCGAGGAACAATCTATTCTGTTCTTCTTTGAACCAACAGATTAAGAGTGTGAGCTATTCAACCATTACCAAGTAACATTAGCAATGAAAAGCCTGAGATACCTCAGTGGTTAAACTGAACTTTTTTGAAGGCCTTTGAGCATGTGGTGAAAATTTTCCACAGAAATCTCATGGGATAATACTTTCTCAGAATTGCTGGTATTTGCTGATAATTAGCTGAAATGGAAGTACCATGTGAGAATATTTTAGCATATTTCACATATTAACCAGCAGTTAGTTGAGTACTTATTTAGTGCTCAGAGAGGTGTTCTAACAAAGAGAAACAGATGCCTCTGTTTTATAGACAGAGAAACAAAGGAACTAAAGTTTCAATTGATTCAACAGCAAAGAACTGGAACTCCCACACTCCCCTTGCTCCCACAAGGTATGCAGCAAACATAAGAAGGTTCTTTCTCTTTTTTTTTCTGCTTGTGGTCCACACTGAAAACAAAAAGCTATGAGATACATACTAACAATATTAAAAATTAATCAGTTTATCATGATTTTAAAATCTCCATGAAATCTTCTCGAATAAAAGTTTTATTTTATACTGACACCAACAATAGTAGCAAGCAAAAACCTTTACTAAAACCAGGAATAGCATTTTCTTTGCAACATCAATGAAATTTGAATAAAAATAAGGTTTCTGATTTTTTCTATTTGGCTGATGATATATTCTCAGGCTGAAAGTAAAGATGCACTGCTGTCACTGGTGGTAAATAGGAGATGGAGTTCAGAAATGCTTATTCCATAGGAGAAAAAGGAGAGACAGTCCTTTTCTTAAAAGAAACCTTTATTTCTGCTTCTCCATATACACTAAGTGGGAAGATGACAGTAATGGCAGAACTTGTCTTGGTGGGGGATGGGAACATCTATTTTCCCTAGAAAAGTGGCAGCATTTGAAACTGTATCATGAACTTCCCTAGGAATTCCTAGAGTTAATTTTAATCTGAAAAAGGCAAAAAACTCTAAGGTGAACTTTAATATAGATAATAACCTCCATATATTCCTTTAGGTTATGGCTCAATGAAAAACAAACGAGAGAAATATCACTGCATAGATAGAATTTTGTACCTGAGAAAAATGAAATAATTAAAGCAGTAACAGGGGAACAGGCTCTGTCTTTGGCCATAAAGACTGGACATAAAAGAGGCTCAGGTCTTTATCAATAGAGAGTTTGTTTTATATGTATGTAATTTCATAAATATATTTATTATACATGAATCTAAGCATCTTCCAATGATGCTGACCTTAGAACAGTTCAGCTTTAGAATCAATGACTAGAAAGACTATAAATGTATTGCTCTCAGGTCATTTGGTATGTAAGAAACAAGTGTATTTCATGTTTATTTTGTTCTTTGCTAGATCAAAAGAGTGCCTAGCTTAGAGGAGACATATGCAGCCCTCAGATGTATGAACAGCTGCTGTCAAGAACTCAAGTTTCCTGATGGAGTGTCAGGCTCCAGGCCACCACCCCTCGTGCTTCAGAATTGCCATAACTTCATTGCTGCCTCTGCAACATCTCCTGCCTTGGGGACCAGCTCATTTTTTGTCTTTAGTTCAGGCCACCAAATTTCCACTTACAGGGACATCCACCAGGTTTCCTGCCACCACCTTCACTTGCACAGCAAGAGCGGGACAGTTTGTATTACAATGCCACCTGCTGGGAAGGATTTTCTTCAAAATCTGTGATAGAAATAGAAACAAATAGTCATTGTCATTATCTTTTTGGCTAGCATCTGTCACACATGTTGTTCTGCCTCTGGTAGACAGATTTTCAAGAATAAAAGCCCTGTTAGTGAGAGTGCCGTTTGTCAGCCTGAGCTTTGACTTTGATTTGAGAAACTACCAGTGATCACTGGTAGTTTAAAAAACAGGTTTCCTGAAGCACCCTGTTGATCTTTTTTCTTGATGACCCACATTTCTTAGGTCTTTCTGACTGCCAAAAGTGTGAGGCCAAAGTGAGATATAAAAAAGTGTTTGTAGACCTTAAGAAACAAACAAACAAACAAACCTCACTCCATTGTATTATTCTAACTTCCCTCTATTGATTTGGGCTATTCTCTTTTCATCTTGTTGTGGTCAAAACAGACTTGCTGCTATAACGTTGAATATTAATGCTCAGTTATTATCAAATCTTGAATATTTTATTACAATGATGTGAGCTATGTTAATATAGCTTTCTGAAAGATTTAAGATCTAAAAGTAATAATAGTAAAAAATCACACTCTAAATAGTAACAGCGACATACTCTCCATGTATTGCTGTTGTGGAAAGGACTAGAAGTTTTATTTCTCTTTTACAGCTTTGAAAATACCATTAAAAAGCTTAATTAGCTTTTCCAAGGTCACACATTAAGTCATTGGGAGTGTTGCGACTGTTGGCAGGGAAAGCCAAGCTACTGAATGCTAGTAACTACTGTACTGGCACTGGTGCCCTAGGTCTGAGAAGTGCCTGCCTGCTTTGGGATATTTGCTGGAGCTTCTGCAGCTGAAAAGCAATCAACAGCAGGTGGCAGCAGTTTGTCACTCTTCCAGTCTGCTGGGTCAAGAAGTTAAGCCATGTTGTCTGTAGAAGTGGCTTTTTGTCTTCTGTATTTCTGAAGAGGAGAGTTTTGACTCAGCCCAGACGATTTTCTGCTAGACTTCAAGGACAGTTTGGAGTAAGACACTTCTCAGGACACCCTGCACTCCACTAGCATCCCCTCGGGGCTGTCTGTATAGAGTGACAGGGGTGTTCTGGAGGACTTGGGCAAAGGGAAGACAAAAAAGGACAGATCATTTTCTGCAAGTGTTAGAACACTGTAAGAACATCCTGAATCAAATGTGATGATTAGACTAACTTATACAGATTTTTAAAGGCTATAAGACACAGCTAGAATATTCTCTAGGAAACAAACCTATTCTAATTCTTAAAGTAGTGTGTTTTGCCACATCAGAATCCATGTCAGTAATATATATGGTTTATTTTCAGTTAGCATGCACAATTTCTTTCATCTAAACTTGCCTTTGAGAATGCAAGTAATGTCTAAAGAATCTATAAGTTAATTGTTCTGCACTGAAATGACTGTATTTTTCATTTCCTAGATACAGTTACTCCTGTGCAAAGGAATGCTGTTAAAGCCTTAGTAAACATTATTAAGCACAAAAGAAATGATGACAGCTCAATGAGCACTAAGCTGTGGACTAATGGAATGATGCATGGTGCAATGCAAACACAAGGGGAAGTGACAGGAGGGATTCCACATATGCAAGCAAGTGACTTTTGTGAATTCTCCAAAGATAAATTTGCAAGGTAATGAGAGATTATGTACTTGCTGTGAGTTCTGCCTCTTGGGAGAATGAGCCAGCTAAACCCAGTGAAAGACAGTGAAAAAAAAACCTCTCTCATACACGATAGACATGATGATGCTATGCAAAAAAGTTGCATATGTGAAAGTTACCTATTTTCTGGTTTGTGTTCCTTTAAATATGCAAAAGCTAATTTGTCTATAGAATCCTTAAAGCTCCTCTCAGAAAATGAGCGTTAGAGATGCAGATGAAGAATCTCTTTCCTTTCCCATGCAGGTGGTTAATAATGCCATGCTTTTGTGCTTAGCATGGAAAACGCTTTCTGAGCTACATGTGTCATTTAAATAAAGCACCATTCTACATTTATATTAAACATTAAAATTATGTAAGTATTTTCTAAAATTATTATTTTTAATTAAGGGATGAATAAGAAACTCAGGTACCAGTCAAGCAAATCTGTATTCCTAGAGGAACAGAGTTGATGGCCTTTGTAGACTTTGATTAGTGGATCCACATCTTCGTTCGTTCTCCTTCTGTGCATGTGGGATGGGGTTGATGATTGGCCTCTCCTATTTAAAGTAGTTTGAGCTCAACAGAGAGCAAATCCTATCTGATCTGCAGGTATAAAGGGGGATGTGGTGGTACAAAACATATATATAAACTACTGAAAAAATAGATTTTCTTTATCTTCCTTCTTCTTTGCTAAGAGATTGTAAGAGGTTGAAGGAGAGATGTGGTTTTTCTTTTTTTTTTTTTTTTTTTTTTTCCCTGAGCCTAACAAGACCATTGTCTATTCTCCTCCAAAACTGCCACATCAAACCTTTAGAGGAAGCCATATCATTAGCACAATTTGCTATGGTAGAGCCAGAAATGTTAGAGTTACTTTCCAAATTTCTACCTTCTGCTTTGAATGAAAGTCTGAGGTTCCAGTGCCTTACTTCCTGAGAAATTCAGAGAGGATTTCTCTTTCTACTGACTCCCATTGTTCTTCATACATCTTAGGTGTTACAGGAGAAAGCGTAATTCAAGGTGGAAATCAGTGGCTGTACATAGCCATCTCTGTAGAAACTTTTGCAAGTTTGTACATTCCTCTGTATAAGTAAAGCTTATTAATTGTGATATGACACCACAAAATTTCTGGCCTCAATCAGACTTGTTAATTAGAAGAACGAAGATAGAAAAAATGGTCCAATTAGTCTGATTGAACATGATTTTGCATTGCTGCATTTGGTGAGGTTAACAGCCCAGATGATAAACATTTTCTATACCAATTGAACTTCATTTTTTTTCTTCTCGTCTTTCTAGACTATTTAGTGAATATTCCTCCCACTCAATTCCTGTAAACGTCAACAAAATACCTGAATTATTGTATATATTTGTACATAATAGCTGCATTATTTCAACCATTCACTTGATATTACACAGAATCACAGAATCACAGAATCACAGAATCGACAAGGTTGGAAGGAACCTCTAGAGATCATCTGGTTCAACCTTCCCACTGCAGTACGCACACCTACAGCAGGTGGCACAGGGTGGCATCCAGGCGGATTTGGAAGACGTCCAGAGAAGGAGACTCCACAACCTCCCTGGGCAGCCTGTTCCACTGCTCTGTCACCCTTACAGTAAAGAAGTTCCCCCTCACCTGCAGGTGGAACCTCCTGTGCTTCAGCTTACACCCATTCCCCCTTGTCCTATCACTTGCCACCACCGACAAAAGCTTGGCCCCTTCTTCCCTACAGTCCCCCTTCATGTATTTATACATGCTAATAAGATCCCCTTATGTTAGTATTCTAATAGCAGCTCTTGGAAGAGTATCAGCAAGCAGTTGTAATGCACTATACATGGACTAGATCACAGCATCATTATTAAATCTGTAAGCAGATGTATTAATGACAATTAGTTATCATGTTGCAAGACCTGATTTGTAAATCCTCATCACTTTACGCTGTTATACTGACAGAATAAGGCTAGCAGTTAAGCCTAATTAAAACCAGAATTAAAAAACAGAGAATATCAAGATTCTTTTAGCATTGAGAATCAATAAAAAGTGAAAGCAATGAATTTAAAAATAAATAAATAAAAAAAATTACATGAGATTACAAAATAAACCCAGATCATAGTGCATAATATATAATATATGTAATAGCAAGGAAGTATCAAAGAGTTTGTCTAGCCCATCACTCATAGTTTCTGGACACATCAAACACTTCCTTATCTATTTTCTCTTTTAACTCCTTTTTTTGGTATTTCTTACCTTTTTTAAGGCTTCCATCTTTAGTAGATTTGGGTTTGGCAGGTGAAAAAAAACAGGTGCAAGTTGAACTAAATACGCCGTATGTGACCCATGGAGAGATCAGCAGCAACAGGCATGATAGGAACAGATTTTAATAGGAAGCTTAGGATCTAGTTATGGTTTTAACAGCTGGTTTGATCAAATTGATCTGAACAGTTTTTTGTACAACCTTCAATCAATGGGAGCAAAAGCAGATTCATCCACATTAAAGCTATTACATTATTTTTTAACAGCCTGACTTTGAAGAAGAGATGCAGAGACCACTAGCAAAATCCAGTGACATGTATTTTCTTGGATACCATCTCAAAGAAATACATTTTTTCAAATAAAAAGAAAATAAAAAGAAAATATTTACAGTTGCTTTGAGACACTTGTCTTGATGATAATATGATCATCTTAATGTGAACTGTCTTAACCATTAATCTCTCGGATATTTTTAAAATCAAAGTTTTCTTTATTAAGCCTTTATGGAAAAAAACATTGAAAACAATCACTTCCTTGGGTTTAATGTCAGTGGCTTTTAAATTACAGTATGCATAACTCTTCTGATTTTGAGAAAAGGAAATCTGTTATATTAAAGTTTTGTTTGAATCACATTTGATGGAGTGAGTAGGCTTAGATCAAGCCACTGTAGATTTAGGTCTATTCTTCAGTATCCACGTGGTCAGGGTAAATCTAGATTCCAAAGTGGTTACTTGACATGCAAGAATTATGTGCTTGAAGCAGGTTTTGAAAGAAATGCAAATTGAGTAATTGGAACAGTATTTAATACAATGAACTTGCTCATGTTCCCAGAAAATGGAGAGAGAGATAATTTTCCCCAAGCCCAGGGTGTAGCTCCACCTGACCTCAAACAGAAGCAGCACAGGTAGAAACAAAAAGAAAGTTTTCCATTGCCAGAAGCAGACCAGAAAATGAAATGACTTTAAGGCACCGACATTAAAATCAACTATACTTTCAGATAAGAATTACTTTATTCTTACTCCACTGACTTCCTTAGCCCTATTAATATATTACACAGCTGTCATGCAGCTGACAACAGGCCCATTAACTCTGCCAAATGATGGCTCTCCCTGTTTTCAAACATAGTCTGTTTCTAAATGTTCAGCCTCTAATATAAGAAGTGAATGCCAATTTTTATCATCAACTTTGAGTCACTCACCTCAACACAGAGTTAAATACATTATCATTTTTTTCAAACATGGTCCTCCTCCCACACCCCTATGACCAGTTTCCTTGATCCATTACATGCGTATTGGTGCAAACATAAAGATACATGTTAATGCTTCCCCGAACAAGTGTATGTGTGAACCATACAAGAACTCCCAGTAACAACTTAGAATAAGTAACTGTCAGAATCAGGACCACTCTGTGGGAAGTTCCTCCAAGTTTTCTGTCTCTTACTCTTTCTGTCTTTTTTTTTTCCTTTTTAAAAATTATCTCTGGTGGTTGTGTTGTGTTGTGTTACCTTGCAAGGTAATACAAGATTACCTTCCAGTCTTTGTGTTTGGTTACCTTCCCAGGCTTTTTGATATGCCTAATAGATCTCTTCCTCTCTGCCTTGAAAGTGCATACACATTACTGTTCTGAAGATGGAGCTAAAGATTTTTGCAAAGTTAGTAGGCATTAAATAAAAACAAACAGAGTAGAAAGAAAGCTTTTTCTTTTCTTATTTTTCAGGTTTTTCTTTTAAAGGGCTGATAAATAAGCCATGCTTTCCTCACTGCAGCTTATAGAGTCGGACATCTGTAGCTCATTAATTGTCTACAACTGTCATTCAGATTGATTAATTTGAAAGAATTAGGTGTTTTCTAAAAGAGAGACAGAACAAAAATAAATTCACTTTTATCCATTTTCTTTTAAATGCCTCTCTGGCATTATTATCTGCTAGGCACAGAAAAGCGTATTGTTCCAAATCTTTTATCTTCTTCTTCCTCTTCATTTTCTTTTGCATTAAGTAGCATTCTGTGTCTGTGTCTGAAATATCCAACAGTTTCATTTCTAGACAAGAGGTTTCATTCTTGCAGGGGGATATTTAGAATCTAGATTTATAAAAAGGCCACTTTGATGCTCTCAATCATACTATAGTCGCCTAGTATTTCAATATTACAGTGGCCATCTTCTAAATGCCAATTCCAAACTTGATCAAAATTATTTCAAGTATTTTTCCATGCTTAATTATGATTTTCAAGGATATTTTTTCAGTACATTAGACCTTTAATAGTTTTCTTGTTAAAAGATTATTACAGAGCACCTTGGCTATGTTTCTTTGCAAAATTCTCTCTATATTTATTTATTTATAAACTGCTGGTACTCAGTGTTAATCTTTCCTTGCTGGATGTCAGGACTGTTTTGAATAGTCTTCCATAATAATAATAGAAGATAACTATATGGATTACATGAAAGCAGCCAAGAGTTGCACAGATCACTGGCACTACTATCATTGCATAAAGGCTTGGATACAAGAAGTAGGAAAGACCTCCTGCCTTATCCAGGTAGCTTATTGACAGATTTCAGTGATTTGAGGTTTCTAGCTGTGTGAATAATCTCTCTGAAAGTTTTATTTTATTTCACTTCTTGTCAGATTTCCATAGAGATTTCATTTCTTAATTGCACAGTGCTTTTTAACATTGTAAGTTTTTACTTCTTATTTTCTGTATGTGATATCATAGATAAAAATAAGGAAAAAAAGTATTCTGAGCACCTGAAGTCCTTACATTTTATCTCAGAGCTCTTGCCTCAACCTCCTTTAGGTTATCATGAAGTAGAAAACTGCCAAATTAACTTACCAAATCTAGACATTCTAACAAAAAAAAAGGAGGAAAAAAGTGGAGAAATAACAAAACTTTTAAAGAAAGAGGGAATTTGAATAAGAAAATGTAGCTTATACTTTGGTTTGTATATAGGTGAAAGCTTTTCAATGTCAGTGCAACTTATTGCAGTGTCTGCTGCCAATAATATTTTAGTTATCCTTAATTATTGTTCATCAAAAAACTCCTGAGCTCAGGAATATATAATCCTCATGCTGGAAACCTCTTCCTTAGGAGATGGGTCCTGAATAAAAGACTCATTGTGTTTTGAAAGTTACGTGGGACAAAGATTAGCTTCAACTGTTTCTATGAAACCCAGGACAATACTGACTGCTTTCTCTAGATGCTACTGTAACACAGAACACTAAACATTAATGGCATAAATTGTTCTACCATCTCTCACTGCAATATATCATATGGAAAAGACTTGATTTTGGTGAGAAATACAGCTGAAGTAATCCTGCATAAAGTCAATGTAGGTAAGATCTAATTGAAATGGAGAAATTATTGCAACTACAAATTCCAGTTTTTCAATGTAAGTGTCTTTCAAGAGAAAAGTGTGATCAGACAGCAACTAGTCAGGAAATAATGACACAGTTATAGACTGAAACAGTCTTTCATAGATGTGGATAGTCTGGCAAGGAATCTTAGATCATATGGGAAAATTGCAATATGAGATATTGATTCTGAATCATTAGTGATTGATTATGAATCATTACTGAAGTTCATACAAACTGCCTGAATAAATATATTTACTGGAATCCTACAATCAAACTATTTCTGTTCAAGAGAACTATGGGATATCAAGAACTTTTTCCAATGTTCCTTCAAGAAATACTTAACAGTAAAAAAAATCTTGGAAAAAAGAAAAAGTGAATACTTTTCTTTGTATAACAACATAAATCTAATGAAATATATTTTACCAACAAGTAGTCTTGTGTAGGGACCGACACTGACAATCAGTCTTGGCGTAGGCAGAGAGAAAACTAATGCAGTGCAATCCCAGAAACCATGAAAAAGTTGCTTCCAAGCAAATGATGACTGTCACAGTGCTTTACCACACTACCTGCAGTTAATTGAAGATTACTTGCAACTCTAGCTGAAACCCTTTAATGTTTCTACAGTAAGCTGCAAAATTGTTACAGACCTCTTCTTATAAACTCTAATGATCTTTATCATCTCCTGCATATGTTAAAGTTTTCATGTTCAGCTTATTTATTTTTGTATAATGCTCTGTGATATTCAACAAGAAGTGGTTTTTAGAGTCATAGTGATGCTGATTTTAATACTGTTATTTGTATTTCATAGGACAATATGACAGAAAACAATTCTTGTAAAGAGGATAAAACAATAAGTAACATAGTCAAAACTAACAAAACAGAAATCTCTGCCTAAAAATATATCTCACCATTTAACTGAAGGGTTACTGCATATTATTCTGTTCCGGACAGACTTTTAGTTTGGAATGGGTAAGAAATGTTTATATTTATTCTTGGATATTCAAAATATGCAAGAGACCAATATCCAGGAGACTACTTTTGACTATTCGGCCCTGCTTGATGGATTAAACGATAGTGATAATATGTGACTAAACCAGATCTGCCTCTTTCCTCAGTCAGATGAAGATCTCAGTAATATCTTCAGCTGAATGAAGAACCATTCCTACTAAATTATCATTGAGAGAAGGTTAACCAGGATTTTGTGGCTCTAGAATCCTAACTTTTGGAGCCTACGAATACCCTTGGTCATTAAGTCAAATCTAGACTCACTATGAGTAGTATTTCTTACCGTTTTCATGATTATTATTGCAATGAGAAGGATTGAAAATGTTAAAATGAAAACTCAGAGAATTCTTATATGCTCAGTCCTGAACATCATATGTGTCTCTGGCTGCAGGCATTGTACAATACAAAAGGAGCTAAGGGAATTCCTCAGATTGGAGGTGTTTATCATGCCCTTTGCTATTTCTCCCTGCTATTTCTCTGATGGCTTCTAGAAATCCTAACAGCTTTGGGAATTTAATAGTATTTTCTGCTTCCAAAATCTTTCTCTGTTTGTTCTCAGGAATTATATTTGATGTGCTTAGTGGTTATAGATCTAATAGAACTACATCATTTCTGATGTTGTCATTTTACTTATGGAAAAATAATTTCTCAGCATGTCCGTGACCAGTGACAGAGGGGAAAGAATCAAAATCATGCTTGCCCAAATGGATCTACTCTCTGACAGACATTATTGCATAAAGGCCTATAATTTTCTTTGCTAAATATACTTCTTTTATATTGCATTTGTTAGGTAGTCCAAATGGCTAAATTATGAAAGTTCAGCTTCATGAGTTTTTTGGATAAAGAGGGTATTTCTTATCAATTATAAAGTTCTCTAACTGCCTAACAAAACCAAATGCTGTCAACAGAGATGTGGTTTAGCCATCCTTGAAGAGCTGTGTAAATTACAAAATAAAGGAATACTCACATTTTTAAATATATCAAGTCAAAAGGGAGCCATGGAAGAAAGATTTTAATAGCGAATGTTACTAGGAACCTTTGGTTCCACAGTTACAGTGACAGGACAGTGAGTCCTTTGGTTCTCTGGGAAGAACTGCCTGTCTTGCCTCATCCTGAGGATAATTGATGATTTTAGACAATTTAAATACTAAAAGTTTTAGACCATTTTGATTACTATGATTTTAATATTTATCCTTGGATAGAGAGATGATAGCAAATATAGAGAAAAGCAGCAACTACTTATCATTGCATTATCAGGAATCCTCAGAATCTTCTCAGAAATTGTATTAGTTCATCATCAGTTGTAATTTTTTTCTGGTAATTTATGAAGGTTCCTTCATACACCTTTTCCATTTTCTCTGGATTAATTTTACATATATTCCCATTCAGCTCCACAAGGAGACACAGTTCAGCAAGAAGCTCTGGTTATCAGGGAAGTTGTGCATGTCTTAATGCGGCACATTTTTTTTCAGCAGCTTCTACTGTAGACTTAGCAGCTGTTTATGATGCAGAGATTTGGAGGTTGCTTGCACATATGGGTTTGATATAAAAGATTTCCTGTAAAAGGAACAAAATAGGAAAGAAAGAAGAAAGATGAATTTCCAGATGCTACTTTTAGCTGAGATCCTGTTTGCAAGCACATATTCAGTCCACAAAGAGATTAACTGTTCCAAGAAAGGAATCACAGTAATAGTGCAAAAATACACTGCTATTAATATCAGCTAGAAATTAGGTGGAAATGATTAAGAATTCAGAATTAGTAATCTGCTGTGGTTAGACTTTTTTCAAGACATATTTCTTTTTTTTTAAAAAAAAGAGAGAAAAAAGTCCAAATTACTGCAAATTGATCTTCTCTGTTAGCAAAATAAAAAATGCATGAAATTATAATAATTCATTATGCTATTTAAAGGAAACAAATTGATTTCAGCTCATGCTTTGCTTGCCAGGAGGCCTCGAAGCATTTGGCAAAATATCCACAGAGAAGACTCAGATTCTGTGAGACAAGACGCAAGTGAAAATGAGTGCATCAGTGATCTTTAGGCGTAGGAGATACCAGTAACATTTGACAGAGAAAGAGAAATTATAGTGCTCCTTTCTGGAAATATTTCTCCTGATGTGACAGAGTTGACATTCTACAAAGACTAACAAAGAAATCTATTTATGCAGTGAAAGGAATGGGCCTCATATTGAAAGCTTACTTTGATTTTATTTTTTCTGCTTAACTACCATTTGTGGGAATGCTGACTTTTCTGCCTTATATTTTTTATATTCTGGCTGCCTTTTGTGTCAGATTGAATGTCTGAAATCCCTCAATGTTAAAAAGGAAAAACTTGAGAGTCAGTCAATCCTCATCTTTGCCGTATGAATAATTTCAATGGTTTTAACAGTACTGTTTGAGAAGAAATGAAAGGTTAGTGGATCTACTCTTGGTCTTTAATTTTATTCAACATCAGTATGATTATGAAAACCTATTCTTACAATAAGAAGGTGAAAAAACAAATCAAAACTAAAATTTATAAATCACAAGTTCTTGATTGGAAACAATTTTTACACTTGACATCAGTCTAATTAACAGTTCTTGCACTAAAATATAGCAGTGTAATCTCGATCTAGGAAGGAAATTTTGGTATTTGCTAGATAATAAGTAAGCATGATAATTGACTGCACTTAGTTTGCTTTCCTCTGGGCAAATATCAGGGAGATGGTAATTCTGAGAGAAAACAAACATGAGAACATCAGAAAATGAAAGCTGTGCTTCACCATTTACTTATATAAAGAAGTCCAAAAATCCAACCCCAAATTTGGGTACATCATTCTTGTGACAAAGTACAATATGTGAAAATCAAATTATATATGAACAGCTCATCCTTGTAATAATCATAGAAAACCATACATCAGGAATATTTAATTTATATTGTTACAGCTTGCTGGAGATAAAAATGGTTCCAAAAACTTTCTTAAGAACTTACGGTTAACAATAAATAAATGTTACCATCACTGAGTTGTTGTAAAAAGAAACCTAATCCTTCAGAAGTGGACAACAAGAACACCTAGATTATTATTTTCCCCACAAAAAAAAGAGAGATAGTGAATATAATATATAAACCATTCTTGTTAAGCTTGACAGTTACTGTCACTGGCTCATGTATGAATAGTCTCCTTTGTCAGCCCTGTGTTTTGCAGATTTTTGGTGTACTGTTCAGACAGAAACATTTTATTAAAGCTTTGGTATGGGTTCTATTTTAAGTAAAATTATCCTTTTTGAGAAGAGTATAGGGAGAAGAATCTTTTCTGTCAAAGGACTCTTGGAAAAGATGAAATCTCAAATATTTTCAGCAAAAGCCCGTACTCAAGGTTCTGAAGATAACAACGGTGCTGTAAAAAACAGCCCCTCTTTCAAAGTCAGTACCTGGCTAGTCCTCCTTGTTGTTTTAATTTTGCTATTTAAATTGTTCCTTTACTGCAGTTAATTTCTGAATGACTTCTGCCTGCCATCATTTTATCCTAGTTGTTACTAGCCATCCAGCTATCTTCAGTTGATAGGCAGTGGCTTTGTCATTTAAAGCTTTCATTGCTTTCGTTGAATGATTTCTTTCATTCTCTGTAACTCCAAAGCTAATAGGGTCATCCTCTGCAAAAATGTGCTGTCGTGTGCAAGAACACATGAGTTCAGTAACACCAGTCCAGTGCTCTACAAAGATAAGATATGGTTCTTAGCCAAAAGGCATAATACTATCTTTACCTTGACACTTTGATTTGATCTACACACAGTGGCAGAACATACCAAGTCACCAGCAGTTACCTCAAAAGTGACAACCTGAAATTATCCTACTGACATCTAGCCACTCTTCAGTTCATTCTTCAGAAATTGGGGTCTGAGTGTATCACAGAGCTGTTTCTCCTTTTAACAGGACTACTGCAGTCAGCACGAATATACAGGCTTGGAGATTGAGTTGTCATGAGAAAATAGAAGTATCTTATAGCTAGCTTAATACAAAGACTGCTTTATTTTCTGTTTAGTTAAAAGACCGTTCCATGTTTTCAGCAGACAGAAAGCAGATAGTGTCTTTCAGCAGAGAGTGTCTTTCAGTGATGCTGCTCTTGTACTGCTGTTATGTCAGCTCCTACTAGTGCTGTCATGCTGTGGACTGTGTCTTGTTCTGAAATCACAGAGTGCAAAAACACAGTGTTCAGTAACAGCTATTGTTGCTGCTGTCTGGCTGTCACTTGTTCTAGACTTGTTCCATACCAAAGTCTAGTATATCTCCTGGATGCCGTGAGATGCCAGCTGTTTTTCACAGCTTACAGAACTCTCTGTTCAAAGGAACAGGCAGAAAAATAACTGCTTATGCCCTTTCTTGCAATTCTCCTTTTTATTCCTTGTAAGGGTCATGATCTGGTGTGGAACTCTGCTGCTGATGATAAATCTCATGAGGGAACTTTTCATGTCTAGGAGCTACCATCTTACCTTCAAGAAACCTCCTCTCAGAAACTGCCCACTTGCTGCAAACATACTGCAAGCATAAAAACTGCAAGTATAAAGGTTGTTACTCAAAACGTGGCAGTGTGAAGTATGCAATGCGACTGTGAGAGTGTTTTTTTTTTTTTTTTGGAAGATGCTTTTACTATGCAAGAATGGAGTATGTGCCATTTCAGAAAGATACAAGGACTGTTTACTCTTGTGACTGGAGATTTTGAATGTGCTCTTGGCTACTCTTGCAGCTGCTGAGCACAAATAAATGGGGCTACTGGTTGTTAGAAGCACTGTTTGAGTTGACTTTTAAAAAATGGAACACAGTATTTTATTGTGAATACTGACTGTCGGGTACCACAGTATCTTTTCTGCTTAAAGATAAAATGAATATTCCTTGAAAATCCATTATTCTTACTTTAGCTTCTTAAACCGGCAATTTTTAACAGCACGCTGTAAGACTGATTTAAAATAACTCATGAGTGTCTGCCTCACCTGGGGAGCATTGGATTGTCCTCATCCTCCATACTACTTCTGTGTTTGACCTCTCTCTTCATTTTACTTCAGAGATCCATTTTATTTTAAATTTTGAATTTCCATTGCATAAGGTCTTGCTTCTCTTCCTAGAGAAAGTAAGTTACTTGTGCTTTGGAAGTTTATTTTGAATATTAATAGCAGTTTTTATTGGCTTTGGATCTACGCCTCAGTCGTACTTTCATTACAAAGAACAGCTAAGTTTTAATTTACTCTATTGTCTTTTGCTGATGAAACAATAGGTTTCAAGTTCTGGCAAATTACTGTCATTTTTTTTTCTATACTCCAACAGTAATATCCTGTTCGGGTGTCTTGTTTGTCTTCTCATACTGATTCATCCTCTGAATGTAGTAATTAGCATGAGAAAATGTGACTGTTTCCATACTCTCCCTAGGAATAACAGAATTGCAATGCAAACGCTGTGTGAAACACTTAATTGGGCTCTCTTTTGTTTCTTTTTTGGAGGGGAAGGGGAGAGGGTTTATTTTTTGCTGTTGGTTTGCTCCTTCATCTTCTGCAGCCTGTACCAATTCCATCAGAGTAAGAGACACATAATCAGAAGAGCCTGCCTTGCTTGGAATCCAAAACGGACTGTATTCTTTAACAATCAGCTTTCGATCTCCTTCATTTTTTATTCCTATTCAGTGGTACTTCTTACAAGCCATATTAATGATTCTGGAAAAACTGTCACATTTTGCTGCCCATTAAAGGATGAGCTTTGCTCCATCGAGACCATTTTATTAAATCAAGTTTTTAAATGTTACAGAAGCTAGATCAATCTATTGTTCTGTGCTTTGCAATTATTCCTTGTGTACACAAATGGCTTTGAGGCAGCTCCAATTACTCTTAAAGAAAAGCTCTAGTTTCTAGCTTTGCATTACAAATATATCTTAACAATAATATAGATATGCATTCAAAATGACTACTAAAACCTGTCTCTGTTCAGAATATTATTTCAGCTTATTTTCTGCAGAACAAATATCAGGTTAGGAGGACCAAAATGATAGTTTAGCTCTTTAGGCAAAGATTAAAAGGTGTTTTTGGTTTAATTATTTTAAGTTTTTCTTAAATCTGCCTGAAAAAGATATAAAAGAAAGGTCTAGAGTTCTTCAAATTTATCTTATGTCAGCCATTTCAGAATAAACTGTATGGAAACCATTTAGAAAGACAGGTTCTCTTCAATATAAAAATATGAAAGTATGTAATATAGGCCTTGGCTTTCAAAAGTGAAAAAAACTGCCTTAATATAACCTTGAAATAGCCCAATATAAAACCTGATATTAAAGGACCAT
Source organism: Nothura maculosa (assembly GCA_032353885.1). Taxonomy (NCBI): domain Eukaryota; kingdom Metazoa; phylum Chordata; class Aves; order Tinamiformes; family Tinamidae; genus Nothura; species Nothura maculosa. The sequence goes on from JAUBOD010000156.1 coordinate 1,065,950, forward strand.
TCCTAGCATCTTCTATTTGCCAGTTTTACGTATGTGGATGTCTAGAGAACATCCATATATGTTGTCAAGACAATAGCAGAAAGTATTTAATCAAAATCTTTGTTCAAATTTCAGAGATACTTGTAATTACTGCCATTTTTAATGACTATTTACAGATGTAGGCATTCTTAGTATTAATATTTATCTGAGGTGAGTTTTGAACCAACATTTCAGCTGATAATCAAAAGATCACATACGCGAACATGTATTTTACTACATTACTAAGGAACAAAACCCACATAAAAATTTCTAAACAAATATCACTGTTTTTATTGATAATATCATCTTGGGAACTATTTATTTCATTAAATAATAATTCAGAAATTGTAATGCATAAAATCTTGTATAAATATCTGAAAAAGTATAGTCTTCATATAAGAAAATAAAGTTCTTCTGACATTATTATTTTTGGTATTAAGTTGTATGATTTTTCAAACTAGTTATCACAGCATTCTCTCAGATAACCACATATTTCAGTGGTGTAAATGAGAATTCAATTTGTAAAACATTTTCTTTTATTTCATCAGGAGAGCTCTTAATGTTCTTTCTCAACTCAAATAGCATTGATTTGTCATGGTGAACATTGAAGATGAATGAAAATGAGGTAAAAATGAGAAAAACTTGTAGGACAGCATTTTACGTTAATGCATAAAATTCACTTTTGGAATTTGCATCACATACAGTTTAAAATTAGTGAAATAGAGATCTTTTTAATTGAGGATGAAAACTATAGATGTCTTTGCATAGCATCATTGTCTGGATTTTTCAATGTTATATCGATTTTCCAGAATACTATCTTTGCGATAAAGATTTGACTATATCAATGATGACATAATGCTAGAGTGGAAGTTCAATATTTCTTTACACAGAAGTTGTTGCCTACTAATTTAATGGAGATTCCTCTTTAAGCTACTATATGCAGCAAATAATGATTTGACATTGTGAGGAGTGCTAGATGAGTGTATAATAATTTTGTACTCATTTTGAACAGCGTGTATGTTTGTTGCCTATACATCTGATAAAGTAAGAAGAGAATTTTAAGGTTAAGACCAGCAGAAATGTTTTCTAGAGAACAAAGAGTCATCCAATCATGTATTTTATCTGACAATAGTTCATCCTATGCTAATGCTTAATTCTATACTATTTTTTTAGTGCCCAGGATATTCTCCTAGGTTTAACTATTGGTATTATAACATATGAGATTTTAACGTGCTGAAATTAAACTCTACAAAATATTGTAAAGACCAAAGTAAAAAAGATGATGAAACTGTACATGAATTCCTGTCTGTGGCAGTCAAATGTATTTCATACATCTATTGTAGCAGTTGCAATAAGGAAATCACCAAAACAAAAATGCTAACCTTTGTTGTGCCTCATTATATTGAAAGGATAAATGAGGATCTCAGTTTTACCATAGAAGTACTAGAAAACAAAAGGAATAGCTTCATCATTGCTATTGGATTAAGAATACAATACATAAATAACATGTTTCTTCAGAGCTTAGTTTAGCAGCGTTAGTTCTTACAAAAAATATTTTATTTGTGAAAAATGCAAGCAAAGCCTAGATAAATATTGGAAAAATTAAATCTCTTGTTAAGATTTCTCTGGCCTACTGGCTGTTCAAAATTGTACTTACAATGTCAATGAACTGTTTCATTCAGAGAAGATAATCAATTTTTCCTTCCTATGTGGAATTTATGACTTGCATGAGCTTATAGGGGATATATATTTTATATATATATATATATATATATATATATAATGGATATATCTATATAAGTGCATATATATATATATATAAGTGGATATATAAGATTAGTGTTGCCAAAACCTAAGAAAATAATACAGTGGCCTAAAGTGCTATGCAACAGAAATCTTCCTATTCTACTTGCTTGTGGAGGAATTTCTTGCAGGAAATGGACATGTGAGCAATCCAGCCTTTATGGACAATATGAAGCTGTCTGATGTTTAAGAAGTGAAGCAAACAACTCTCAGATGCCCGACAAGGAAGAGGGTCTGAAAAGGAAGGAGATGAAGTAAACAACTCCTGGCATCTGATAAAGAACTTTGAAGGGGGATTAACACAAGTTGAATTCATGTGAACAGCTGCAACCATACAATAAGATTATTAGTTTGCGTGCAGCAGTTTAGCATATTAAGAGCTATCTTGGCTTTAATAAGCATTCACTTTATCACATTGATTGTGCAGTGGTGTTCATTTGTTCCTCCACAACTCTTGCTTTAATAAACATATATCAGTTATTTATCAGACAGAAGGTGTAATATCATTCAAGGTTGTTGAATCTATGGAAAATAACAGTTGGCATTTCTGGAGCAGCAGGGAATAACAAGAATTTCTTGATGTTATTTTATCAAAGATGAGATACCATGTAACTTTCTAGTCAGCGTGAAGAAGTCCAGAAGGTGCATTTTGAACAAAAGAAGCACACTACAAGCCTGTCAACAGTACTTGTGCCCTGAGGATGTTGATGCTAAGGTAAGATTTGAAAATCCATAGAAAGTATCACATTCATTCTAAAAATAAAAAGAATTTTATACCATTGTTACAGTTGGGACTGTATGACATTTACTCTTTTCTTAAGGATAAACTAAAAATTTGAATCAGTTGGAGGCACAGATGATGTCTGATAAACTGAAGAAATATAGGCAGTATAGTCTCTCACCTTCACTGTAAAGTGTATTTATTTCACAAGGCAAAAATCTGTTCTGATATTCTCAGTGGTTTGAAAAAATTCTCTCACTCTCTTTCATAATCACAAAATGTAAGGCTGGCCCAGGCTTGGTTCAGTGAGCTCAGATGTCCGAAGGTTATAAATGTTAGTACATAAACTTTCTCAGAATGAAGATTGGCTAGGCTAAGATTTTTTTCTCTTTCCACACTCTGCATCTGCTAAGCAGAATTTAGGATGACAGGTATTAGTAGTCTAAGCCAAAAAGGCACCTTCTGCTCTCACCTGTTCTGATGCATTTGGGAACTGCATGCATTGAATATGCTAGAGTTGCTCCAAATTTAATACCTGAGAGCAAAACTTGTGCATAAACATTTCATACACAATTACAGGGAGTATTTTAATATTAAGAATGAAGAAATGTTTCAGCCCGTGAAAATCAATAATTAACTCAAATCTGTATTCCTGAGAATTCAACTGAACGCAAGGAAATTACCAGAAAACAGAGACTGTTTCAGGTTTCCCTCAACTGCTCTGTCCTTCAAAGAAAAAGTGTGGTCCAGCTAAGATTTTCTTTTGTGTTTCAAATAGCCTCTGCTAACATTAAAATAAAGCATTGGGGGCATTCAACTCTGTATCGCAAGTCTGGAGATAAGGGGTGAAAGAATTTAGGCCAGCAAAGTGGAGGTTTAGTTCTTCATGCCTACTTGCTCAGGTAAGGTTACCTTTCTCCAGAGGAGTTCTGCTGTTCATTTACTTTAAAACAAGGTGACAAAGTACAAATTATCAAAGATATAAAAGTAATAGATTCGGGCCTGTCCTAACTTGTTTGGTGAAATACTTGCTGATCCATTACACAGCCATGCCAGGGATGGTTCTTACCATCTTATTATGCAGACATGTTTCACCGCTGCAAATGGCTCTCATCATTGCCATTTTCTTCATTAGCTGACTCAGTAGTCAGCAGCCAAACAAAGCCACATCACATGCAGGTATGTGAGAGAGGTTCCCAGTTGGTCAGAAGAAAAAAAGGGAAAAACATTTTTGGTTCTCGTTTCTCCTATCTGATTCCTTGCTCAACAGGAATAGTACACTCTGACAATGCAGAAACAAACAAGCATGGAAGAAATATCAACAGGCATAACATTAGTTATCATGCAGGGAAGTCTATCAAATGGATGGGGCTTAAATTTGAGACATATTATTAGAATACATACATCTAATGGTATTAGAATACATCTTGTACTGAAGAAATTCTAAATGCTCATCTGGTAGCATTTAATAAAATGGCACAGGACTAACTTCTGCTGCAACTAGCTCAAGCTGATGTTGTAGAGCTACACAGAGACTCTGCAGAGAAGCTCTGGATGACTGTCCTGAGAGAAGAACTGCATAAACCAACCAGCAAGAGCTGACTGTCTAGTATGATTCGTTAAATCTATTGCTGTCTGCTGTAAACAAGTGAAAGCAAGGATGTATGGAACAATTTTTGTTTAAGCAGCGATGCAGCAGGTAATCTGCATTAAATAAAATAATGCAGTCATATTCCTTATATTTTACTATGGTATACTCAAGGTACTTTGTGGGTAAAAAAGATTGCTAGTGACTTCTAAACACTTTTTAGTGAAGATGTGTCAAAACTACTAGCAGAAGGAATAACTGCTAGTAAGACTCAGATATTGAGCATAGTGTGTTATTGCTGGCGTGAGTGTTTGCATAACCAAGCCTTGCTAAAATATCCTCCAGCATTGACACTACTTCAAGCCTCTCATACATGATACTATTTCATAATTTGTCATATTGATTGATGATGTTCTGATTGCCAAATTATTATTATTTTTTTTCTCTTGGGAATCCAAATCCACCTGATAGTAGCTGTTCATCAAGATATTCTAGACAACATATTGTCTAGATTAGCCATTCATCAAGATATTCTAGGGCAACTGCCATCTATATCTACTTTCTAGTACTTGTGTTCACTTACATACAAAATATTTTTTTCCACACTTCCAAATGCACTTTCTTTTAGCTCCACAGGCATGTATAAATGCACGAGCTGATCTCAATGATTACAGATTAGAACTGAACATTTATTTAAGAGGGAAATTGGGAGATTTATATGTGTATATGTACATATACACAGATATATGTGTGTAATTTATATATGCATATAAAAGCTCTCAATAACATTTTTCTCACTCTGATACATTATGCAAAGAAACAGAATGTGAAAAGAAGCAAGCTCGAGGTCCTTCACTCAAGTTCCTCTAGCTCTGTCTGGCCCAGCCCAGCCTCATGATTCATTTTACCTCTGTCTAGACGTCATCTCCCTGCTTCCTGCCTCATCTTCACACATCCTGGGATCTCCTAGAGGGATTGGGCTATCATTTCAGTGCGTACCTGGTCCTGCTGAACCTATTTGGGAGTGAGGAGAGGGCATCCTGCCCTGCTGCCAATGGGGTTTTGATCCAGGTCCCATGGTAGCAGGTGATGCTCGGCCAGTATCTGCTAGGTATGTAAAAAAAAGGAAAAATAACACTTCCTAGAAGTGTTATTAAACATCTGGAAAAATAACACTTCCTACTTCCTGCTTACTTTATTCATCTCTGATTTGCTTTCATTTTCATTTTTTAATATGATGTATATGAAATTTTTATATTAAATAACCTCACCTTGCAACTGCTTGCTTTGAATCCTGCATGATGAGTGCTTTACACAGTCAAGATAAAAGATAAAAGGTCCCTGGATTTGTTGGTCATAAAGGTTAAGTAGTTCTACTAAAAAAAAACTCAAACACCTAAAAACAAAAAGAAAAAAACAGTCAAATAGAAAAAAACTTTTAATACTGTTTTCCTTTATAAAAAGCAGTTTTTGGTCTGATTGGTCTGATATACTGTTAGGAGCAGTGCTGCAGGTGCTCTGCATCCCTTTCCTGTCATGCCAAATTTTGTGACCCGAAGGACTGGGACGAGCAGCCAGTTTTGTGTCATCACCTTGTCCTCCCAGGAGAAAAGACACCTATGACCATCATCTCCAAAACCAGAAAATAAGTGGGGCTTCATCAAGGATCCTAAAAGTATGCCAAGCAGAAATGGGTGAAAAGCACATCACTTCCTTGGCAGCCATCCCTCATCCTGTCCAGGACTTTCAAGGACATTTTGGCAAATCAGGGCAAGAAAAAATAGGTAGAAGTTAAATTTAGAAATTAAGTTTAAAATATTCAAGATCCAAAATATCAGAGCTGTTGTTTTTGAGCAAGATCTCAGTAAAACTAGAGAGGCCCCACTGCTATTTTTTGAGAATAGTGCTCATTCCCTGCTCAAGGGCTTTCTGCTTGCTCATACTCAAAAACATTTTGGGAATACAAATTTGCATCTGGAAAATATCTGGCAAATATCTATCAAATCTGCTTCTAGCAAATTTATGAAGCAGTTTTCACATCTGGCTGATAGTTTGCTAATTTTCAAGGTAAAAGACAATAAATAAATAAATAAACAAACCCATTTGCACGCCATAGTACAGGCAAGTTTTAGTCTGAGACATAGGAAGTTTGTGGTTCTAGCACAATTCTTCAGGACACTGGTAAAATGATTACTATAACAGGTAGATTATCTGAAGCAAGCAGCGTTGTGAAGGATGTAGCTTCAAGCATGAAGAAATATAAAATAAACAATGACAGATTTTTGGGCAGGTATATCCAAAGATGATAATAGCTTTCTTGCACATAGTAGTAACAAAAATGGAAAAGAAAAAAAACAGTGAGGAATGCCCATATAATTTTATTTTTATCCTCACAGGCTAGTAGGTGTTATCTCTAAGCATCTGATGATACAATATCTCATGTTTTATATCCCGTGCTCTATATCACCCTCAAAGAAAGAGAGAAAACTTCACCTCCACCAGGCTGGAAGATCAATATTAGAACTTCTCTTGTTTAGTTTTGCTGCTATATTAGAATGAGTATGAAATTGAGACCATGTGAGAAGGTATATAGGAAAATGTATACTAGTGCAAAGAATACCAGATTGAAAGTAAACCACAGAGGATCTTCCAGTGTCTAAAACTAGGTTTTATTGGAATGCAAATTAAGATAAGCCTGAAAATGAGAAAATAGCCCTGCATGACAAGCCAAAGTAGAATAAAATTCAGGAATTTTGAATAAACCTTCTTCCTACCTCTTGCTTCTGTATGAAGAGGAGGAGCTTTGCAGATCCTTTTGCTCAGATATGTGCTATGTCTGGCAATTTAGAGAACAATCTGCTGCTATAGCATACCCAAATATTGGGTTCCCCAGAAAATATATTCTCCATCAACTCTAAGGAAAAGCTGTGTGTTTGCTTGCTGCTCACAGGCTACTCAGTCTCTACTTGTGCTGCAGCTTTACTTCTTCATGGTCAGCTATTGTTTTTGAGCTTTATCCTCCCATAAAGACTCTCTGAACTTCATATACTCAGATACTCTCATGAATACTGTAATCCCTTTCTCTGTTTGTGCCTCCTATTTTGAAAAGCAGTTATCTGCTCAAAACAATTAGAATTGTTGCCTTTCTTGCTACCTGGCAACTCCCTTTTCTAATATGACCTGACTAATGCTATATTATAACTAGAAGGAAAATAAAACATACGTGCTTCAAAAACATAACTGAAATATTTCTGATGAGAAAAAAAAGCACTAAAATTTGAAAAATCTGTCAGAAGCTGGCCTGCTCATGTTTATGCCAGAATCTGAGAGGTAAGAATCTTTTAATTTCTTATTAGGTAAACCATCACTGCACCATCAAAATAAGCAGATGTATTTGGCCTTGCAGTGTGCGCAGACTGAATAAATGAAGTTTATACTTCATGAGCAGGAAATATATTTCTTTTTCATATTGGCTAACAATAATTCTGAATTTGTAGTTGGTTTTCTCTGGTCTGCATTCTTCATTCTGTAAGATTTATGGCAAACCCTTCATCACCACACTAATGTCATAACTAGCTACTTGGCTAAAACATACATAAACATAATAGTAAGCCTAGTTGCAAAGGGCCAAAGAAATTTTGCATTATCCCCTTAGCTGTTAAATACTGATTACAATGCAAACAATACTCTTAGCAGTCTTTATAATTTAGATAGCAGGCAGCATTTCCAGGAGCAGTCAGGGGTAGATTCATGCACACAAGAGCTACTTCTGCTGTGCTAAATCAGACATATATTGCACAGAAATATTTTGAAATAAAACTAAACTTTGGGACCAGCTTTTACATGGAAGCATCATTATGAAGTTAATAGGTTAATAGATTAATAGGTTAAATTTTCAAATATCCTCAGTGTAATCTCTGGAGGTAATTTTTTGGTGTGCTATTAAATCCCTGAAGGAGTTATTTTGCCCAGCTCCGAAGCAAAAAAAAGCGAAAAAAGGAAGCATGCCATTCAACTTATTGAAGGTGAATTGACATGAGAATTGAATAAAGAAGAGAATGGGATATTGCCTTTGATCTAAATAATGTCTTTTATTTCAGTTTTATGAATTATGGCTTCAGGAAATATCCTGACTCATGAGCAAGCTATTGGTTTCATGAGTAGGTCCTTCTCTATTATCATTAACAATGGTTTCTGTTCTTAAAGGAGATTATTTTGTCACCAAAACCTTTTGATTTAGAGAACCAAAAGGCAAACAATGTAAGTGGATCTTGATATTGTACTGATAAAGCAATCATACCTGGTAAGTGTAGGAGTTAATGTTCCTTGAAGTAGTGTTCTAAGCTCCTTTGTTTCACAAGTGTCAATATTGAACCAGTAACACTCTGTGAGGAGTGCTATTGGCTTCATTTTCAGCAATTTATTTTCCTGCAGTTGAAAATGATCTTGCAGGTAAAATGTTGCACCATGAACCATAAATTGAGAACTGCTGTACTGAGATTTCGTGATTTTTTTTTGTTCTTTTATGCCCCCTGCAAGCTGTCGTATGTTTTAGATGGAAATGTTGATAGTGGTTTTATTAGGTGGAAATAAAGGGGAAGAAACAGTTGGAATTTAATGCTTAGTGTGGTAGCAAGATCTAGATCTACTAGCCTTTAAACAAGGTGTTTTGCATTTATGTTGTCATTTTATGGAACTTCTGAAATGTTTTAGCAGTCATAAATATGCAAAGCCTGAATAACTTCTGGCTATTTGCATACATATACAGTTTCTTTTGTGCACTCTGCTTCTGATTCAAACACTGTCATTAGACCCCTCTGAGAAACGGCCTGCATGCATCCTTATTTTCTTTTGTTGACAGTTTTAGGTAACAGTAAGGTAAACTTAACTGGCTGTCCCAGAACTGGCAGCCTTTGATCCGAAACTTTGTGGAGAGTCTGACCAAATAGTAAGGTTGATCATTTGTTTAATTTAGTTCAAACATTTTTTTTTCTTTCATGTAGTGGAGAATCCATCATGAAAATCACATACTTCAATTAAGCATGTAAAATAATGGAACATTTTTTTTGAACATTTTTCTCTAGATATAGTACCTGAGAATTACTCAATGCCCAATAGCTTTTGAATTGAAGACTGGACCAGTGAAACATCTCTTCTTCTTTTTTCTCAAAAATTTAATATTTTTTTTTAAAATGTGTGGAAATGCATTTTTTAAGCATAAATGATCAAAGTTCAAGGCAAAGGTTTATATACAGGGTTTAAAAGTTTGTACGTAGTACTCTGGTAGCTAGTTTTTCAAATCACTTTCATCTTCTTTGTAGCCCCCCAATAATTTTTTTTGGATTCTTGAAACTTATAGCTTGATTTAAAAAATGTTAAGTGAAAATGAGGTGTAAACTTTGCAGTCTGTGTTGGTGTAGTTAAGATGTAAGTCCGATGATAGTTTCATTACTCCAGTATGAATAAGCTAGGTAACTGAGTAATGTATCATGAATTTCAAATTGTGAATTACAAATATGCTTAAATAATTTGTAAATGATTTTGTGTTAGTTAATTTAATTTGTAATTTTTTGAAAGCTTTTTTTAAAAATATCTTATGGAACTTCCCATAGAAAAGGACAAGCTAAGACCTGAAAATCTAATATTAGAAAAGAAACCATGCTATGGGATTCACATTTTGTGCTCCTGATGCATATGCTTTACTTCTAACATTAGAAGTCAGTTATGATAACAAGCTGAGAGGCTATATCATGAGAAAAAATTAATATAAGGTTAATAATCTGACTTGGTATAAGAAAAAATATACTAAATGAAAGGTGGACTGTAAGTTTCAAAATTGAACTGGAGTTCACCTCATATGCAAGACATGATTGGATATGCAACGGTTTGAATCTGAGACATTATTATATGTTTTATACGTATGAAATACTTATATACTTTTTAACATGTATTATACTTATATAACACATAATTTACATAACATGTTTGAGCATGCTATATGCTCAAAATGACAAGAGACTTTTGAGAAACATGAAACAGCAACACACACTACCTGCAGGCATCTAACATTAATTTAAGAGAGTCTAGGATTAGGCTTATCAGAGAAGGACAGAGAACCTGTATTCCCTCATTTAGTTCTTAAGTTTATATATTCTGAGACTATATGATTTCTCTACATTATGGCTGAAAGAAAATTGTGTATAGTTGTATAGGGACCAAGCATGTGGTTGCTAAAAACATTTGAACTTAAGTGAGAAAAAAAGGTCTCTGTGTTATCTAAGGAAATACATGTATTACTTGAAAGAAAAGTTGCTCTCCCTGTTATCTTGGCCGTCTGATGTCTGGAAGAGATGTGACATATTATAATTCAAGGAAATCAACTCTGAGTTTGATGATGTGCTATAAACACATTACACACAAACACAAACATTTCTTGCCTCCACCATGGATTTTTATGTATGGAAGCAACTAGCAAATTCTGGGCCAGCTAGTATGACTTGGTGTTATCTGTGCTGAAAGAAGGGATTTGAGTGGTAAAAAGGACATAGTGAAGAGCAGCTGTATTGATGAAGAGAATGAGTCAGCTACCTTATGAGAAGGGGATAGTTTGGAGAGAAACATGATGTAGGAGGAGTTATGGAGGAGACCCAGAAAATTATGAAGACGACTGAGCAGAATTGCTCATTCTCACAGTATTAAAACCAGGATCCACTTGATGAAATTCACCGATCACTTCAGGATGGGTAAAAGAGTTTTCCAAATTAAGCAATGATCTTCTAGAACTTCATAAACAGGCAGATGAAGTGAGGGAGATGGAATCAGAAGGATTTAATTTTTTAAAGAAAAAGGAAAAAAATAAAGAGGGCTAAATTTATGTGCGACAGGGGCACGAACTAACGGGAGCAAGCAGGACTGTGCCTTCTAATAGACCCAACAAAATAACATGGATAGTAAGCGTGTCAGAAATAGATTGCACAGAATGGGTGGAAATGGATGCTTTCATTGAATAGCATTTCCTGTTGCCACTATTGGAGACCAAGTATTAGGCTAGACAGACCTCATCCAGTAGAAGATTTCTAATGTTGTTTTATTTTAAATCTTTAGACTCAAGCACACTTTTTTATTGGAACAGTGAACATTTATGTACTTTAAAAAAGCTTTATTTTTACTCTCTGTCCAAACTTATTTCATATTCTTTCATAGTGCAGGCAGGACACTGATCATTTTAAGATAAATCTTGCCTAAATTTCCTTGAAGTTAGGTTAATCTGACTGGAAAAGACATTAGATTTAAAATACTTTGCAACAGACTCGCAGAAATAATAGAACCTACTATTCTTAAAAATCATACCTCCATAAGAATAGAACAGGTTTCTGGAAGAAAGTGTATTTTCTTGTCTTAAAACTGTTCAGATTTTTTTCCTCCTATTCTCCTGTTTCCCTGTTCTTAGTCACAAATCACGTTAGTCACATATCCCTTTTACAACTTTCTGAGTATTTGAAGTCATCCACATAAATTTTATCATTTAAACTCTGGCACATCTAAATCTTTATTTTCTGTGGTGTTAGAGACTTAATTTTTGAGGATGAAAATTATGTATTTGAAAGATCTATTGAATGGGGAAAGTCCAGGTATTCTTTCTGCTGTGGACTGAAGTAGAGCAATTTCTATGCATGTATGGTTAGATAATCAGAGATATCACATGGCTATTCAAAAATGTAGCCTTCTCTTGCCTCTTGTGTCTAATTTGAGATATCTTAAGAATATTTCTGTGCACAGAATATTAGAAAATGATTAACAGCTCAATGTGCTTTCATCACAAGGCTATTATTTTCAATGCTTTGCTTGCACAAAGCACGGGCAGCTGTGTCCTATTCTTCTATGGAGTAGCAATGCAGTGTCTGGTCATTATACTGTCCTAATGTGTTAAATTATATGAATATCATAAGTAATAGCAATTAAAAATAAAATAAAATGCTCAATTAAAAAAAAGACCCGAAATTTCCTGAAACCTTTCAAAAGAAGCAACAGATGTTGAACTGAAATGGTGATTCTTTTATAACTTTGCTCAAACGTTCGTTTACCACATTCTATTTAAAACTTAAGCTTTTTGATCAAAGGAAAGAGAGAAGCAGACTACTTCATATCCTAAATAATGTTTTTTTTCTTTTTCTTCTTAAATATTTCCAAGCCTCTTGTACAGAGAGACTATTAATTTGTATGTATCTTCATGATTTACATGTTTGTAGTGTTCATTCACACTAAGTTTTGCAAAGGAGGTAGATGTCTCTTTGGCATGTGTCAACTGGCTAGTACAGGAAGGAAATTTAAGTTGGAGTGTGAAAAGATAGCTTGTAGTTGAGTTTCATGTCATCTTTACCATGCAAAACAGTTCTCACCTTGTGACTTGTCATCCCTGCCTGGCTCCTGAACTTTTATCCTTAGCTTCTTTGCCTCACTGTCCAGAACACAACTTTTAGCCTTTTCAAAAATAACCTGATGGAATAGAAAGGATTGGAATAAGTTAATATTTTTAAAATGACCTTAAACTTGAGCCTTTGCAAGTCAACAGCGTGTTTTGTCTACCTCCATGAGGGAATGACATGATTACATTTTTATTTAGAAATTTTGCATCATTTTGCAATATGCACAAAAACATAGAATTGTATTGCCAGCTTTAGAGTGGCACATGAGCTATGTTCCATAAATTATATATTATTCATATTTTTAATATATGAAATATTATTTCCTTATAAAACTTTATTTTTTAAACAAGTTAATGAAACAGATTAGAAACAAGAATTAAAATTTTTCTCTCAAATCTGGTGCACCTTTAAAAATATTACTTTTTAGTAATCTTGTCAGTCTGATGTGCCCTTCAGATAATCTGCAAATAATATGGGTATGAGCATCATTGCCCACATGTATAGTTGTGGTCAATGCTCTTGTGAATAGTTTAATATCTGCTTTTAAACAAATCTGTTCAGGCAAAGTTTGACCCAGCTGATGTTCCTGAGAATTCTGCTGCTGTCTTTAGTCACCCAGTTTTCCCTCAGTGTCTCCCCTACTATATCTCATCCTTAACATAGGTACAATGATAATAAAATAATTCAGTTATGATTAATAATTTTATATTATTAGGCTCAATTATTATTCTGCCAATAATGACAGAATCACAGAATCACAGAATGGTTGAGGTTGGAAGGGACCTCTAGAGATCACCTAGTCCAACCCCTACCCTGCTAAAGCAGGGACAACCAGAGCCCGTGGCACAGGGTCATCTGGTACTGTGAGGGTTTCTGTTCATCTGGTCATATTTCAATTTAAGAAAAGTCTTATTTTTAGAATGGAACAAAGTCAGTAGATGCAATCTTTTAATTTTTTTCTTCAAAAATGAGACATTCACAATTTTGAAGTGAGCTATTGAATTTCCATGGTACATAGGACAAGTTTTTCTGCTCCTTCAGATGCAGAACTATAATCCTGCATTTCTGCTACATTAATACTCAACTATCATCAAAATCAGATCAATGATTTAGGTATTTAAACTTGAATGCAAGGCAGCTTTGTGAATCTCCTTTTTTTTTCTTCATATGAATACCAATTTCCTTGGATTTCTAGTAGAAAGATCACATTAATATCTATTTGTTATCTTAACAATCTTAACAGTAAAAATGGAATTATCTTCATTATACACAGTAGATAGGTGCTTTATACAGCTCTAATGTGCATTTTTTAAATAAATCTGCATAATTTCTTAAAAAGGGGACAAAGGAAAATGTGTGGACAATTTCATCAGCAATGAGTTCACAAAAAAATGCAAGTATCCTTTCTCCTGTTAGATATGATTTGTCATCTTTGGCCTACTTAATAATATGCAGAAATGTCATTGTATAGATTGTTGGTAATTGGTACATCACATACCTTTTATTCGTTCAACTACAAAAAAAGCAGAAGACAGAAAGAAAAGAACCTTTATTTTATAAGTACCTACCTACCTTGGCCATATGTTGACATGAGTCACTGGCTGAACTTAGCAGGCCTGCTATAGAGAGATATTCTCCAATATACATGCATATATAGAGCTTAGCTTCATTCAATAAAAAGGAAATTCTTATCCAGATAGCCATGCAACACCCTGCTATGACAGATACATGACAACGTGAGGTAAAAATTGTTTATCAGTAGGCTGTAGTACACACATATACAGGGTAACACTACTAATAGTAACAGAATGCTGATAGGAGGAATATATTGTAGGTTACCTAGACCCAAACCTAGCCTAATCCATATGGAGGGCAGGAATAGAATATCCAATATTCTAGCTGTTCTCCTAAACAAGGCTGAGTATTCATCTGTCAGGCTTGAATTTAACTTTTGGAAGGTAAAGTGGCTCTTTCTGAATTTCAGTTGAAAAAGATGGTTCTCAGTTGGTATGAGTAAAAGATTTTAGAAATTCTTATCATAATCACCATTTGAAAATGGATTGCAGTTATGCTTTTATGTGTATTCACAGACGATTTTCGCAGGTTCAAAGAGAAGGACAAGTTAATATTGAATCCATTTATATTCATACTGATAATTTGTCCATACTTGCAGATGGACTGTCACAGCACCTTTCTCCCAGTAATTCACAGTTACTCATAAGTGTGATACAGGAATCCTTATTTAGCCTAGGAAATCTAGAAAAAAAAACACAGAGAAACTCTTTCAAAACGACTTACCTTGTAGTAAAAGCTTGTGTCACATAATTGCACATATGTGCAAGGTGCACATATTCTGTTGAGAATAGCACTTGGACTATGATGGCTTTGCTTAATGTGTCCATACTCACCATAACTATGAATGAATTCACTGTTTCAGATCTGAGCTTTTTTCATACACAGTACACACAGAGTCAGATTGTGAATGCTAATAATGTGATTTGGAAAGACACACTCATTCTTTCCAATACAGAAAGAAATCTTAAAGTACAGTCCATCAACGCCTGGCTACGTGGCTGGTGTCATCACCACAACTTTTGCTTCTTTGATAACAGGAAGCCTTATGGGGCACCAGGCATGATGGCACCCAATGGGGTCCATCTCTCTCAAAGGGGGAAGGCGGCACTCGGTCGGGAGCTGGCTGGGCTCATCAAGAAGGCTTTAAACTAGATTTGAGGCGGGAGAGGGGTATCCATGGGGTGGCAGATGAGATGGTGGCTGATGGCCCATCACATCATCCACGGGGGACTGGTGCTGTGGCCTGTGAAGGGCCCTCTAGGACTAAA
>JAUBOD010000158.1:0-19704 GCA_032353885.1 Nothura maculosa
GACCCTGCGTGTGCAGGGGGGTTGGACTAGATGACCTCTAAGGTCCCTTCCAACCTTAAGCATTCTATGATTCTAAAATTCTATGACATAAATCCAAAGACAGCTTTACTTTCCTCTGTCTTCCTTCCCCCAGCCTCCCCTCCCGCATGCATTTAATAAGGGCCCAGGTGATGCTGGGGAGGTGTGAAGCTCTGGATTTTGGCTTGCGGATAAGAATTTGAGCCCAAGTTGATGAGGCTAAATCAAATCAAGAGCTTTGAGTTCACACTTGAAAATCTATTTTATTTGTAATAAAAAGACTTAACGGCCAAAATGAAAAACAGATCTGTGCTTGATTTAATATATGCTTTTTTTTTCCCCTTCTCTCAATCTCTGCCCAGGATGGAGGGAGAATCAGAAAGGTAGCACAAATGATATGGAATTTGAAAGTGATTACAATTCATGATGGAAGAAAATTATGGGGAATTAGCAATTAGCAGTTCACTGATAATTGATATGTATATATTATAATCACTGAAAATATATACGTAGTTTACCTAGATTTTTTATTGGAGTTTGTATTGTGAAACTTGAGTGAAATTTTGTGAATTAAGGACACAGAAAAATAAAAGTGAATTTATTTTAAATGATTCATGAAACATAGTAGATGCACAATTATCAGTCTGTGTATGTACTATTCATCTGTAAAGCATGCATATGATGATGATGAAAGGGAAATCAGTGTGGAATAGTTGTGATGAAGATGAAGCCTAATAACTGCATCTGGATTTTTACTTTTATTTTTTGAGAACCTGTTTGATTAAACATTTGTGGAAATTGAATCATAACCAAGCCATTCATATATTTACTGGCTGTGACTTACTTAGAAAATGTGTAATTTCATAGTGTTTTGTATATATGCAAAGTCATTTCTACTGCCTAGATGTTAGTTTTTAAGGCTTCCAATAGAGCTGTTTTTTTAAGCTACTCTTAAGGACAAATATACAGAAGAACAGGGTTTTCCCCTTTTTGTGTATTTATTTTATTTTTCAGGTCAGTATTATTATTATATTATAATATTATTGATATTATTATAATAATATCAATTAATAATATTAATTAATGCAGCTTTTTTAGTGGAAGAACATGTTACTTATGGAAAATCATTTATTTTATCTGGAAAAATAAAGAGAGAACTGAATGAATATTCTCATTTTCCATTATAAACTAGTCTTCAGAAATTAGGAGTATTTAGGTTAAAATATTTGATTTCCAAGTTTGCTTAAGTTAGATTGTTAAGTTAGATTGATACAGAAATAACACTCACTAAAACAAAGTCAAATACTTAAGAAGAAAACCTATGAGATTAGAACTGAAGTTTTAGGTTTTGTTTTCTTGTGCTTTTCATCAAACTTCTCAACAAGTTAATGTTTACCCTGTTTATCTTATACTGCTCTTCCATTTGCTTGGGATATTTTTAGCCTTTTTATTGCCGTCTCACTATGTATGCAATTGCTACATTATTTGAGGCAAAGATTGTCTTGAAGTCCAATCAAACCTAGATTTCTTACCAACATCTCCATATGTTACTGTTGGCAGATTGGTAGTTTTCTGCTTCTTCTCTGCCATGTTCTAATTCTTGCTGATAATAATTAATTTCCAAATTAATAACCAAATTAATTTCCCCACTAACATGAAAAATTATACAGGAATCAATTTTTTACTTGTCATAAGGGTGTAGTGAGTCATTTGCTACTTCCTTCTATTGTCTGACATCTCCAGGAACTGGTATTTGAATCTGTCCATACAGACAGGCCTTGAGGAAGGCACTACTCTGGTACATGAAGCACAGGTGCATCCCATCCCTTTCTTTCTTCTTCCTTTCCTACGTTTCTCTGCTGTAGATCACCACAAACCTTTCTTTTTGGATCGTCTTAACATCAGAAGAGAATTAATAGTTCTTCAATCAGAGCTAAAAGAAAAAGAACATACATGTTACAGTTCATGAACGTGAATCTTTTATGTGGAATAAATCACACAGCTTTCTGAAGAGGCACTGGAATGTGAATTGATTAATCGCGTTGTGTAGTTGAATCTATAGTGTTCTCCAGCATCACTAGATAACTGTTTAGCAAAGGACAGCTTTGTGCATGTGTTTTAGGTAATAGGATGTAGGAATATTGCAGAACCTTAAAGGCAGGCAATTAGAAGTGGGCTTTTCAGATAAAGTAATGACAATCTCATTGTCTGGAAAGAATATGAATATAAATATAACAGAGATCTTACATCTTCAGCTCTAATAGAGAAGACATAAGGCATCATAGAGCCATATAGATTAAATAGAGCATCTCTCAAGTCTCCTGAGAGACTTAGTATACACATGCTATGATTTTGATCCAGACAAATGCTGAAGAGATTCTAGAAAAATAATCCTAGAAAAAGAGTGTTTGTGGTATTGGGAGATGAATGAGAGTTAAAAGTCATAAAACTGTAACTGGTGAAATATCAGTAGAAAAATGAAAGCTTGGAAAGCACACTCCAATCAACATTTAACAGTGTTGAATGATCTAATGTTATTCTCTCTACTAAACAATAAATGTAGCAGAGAAAACTTCAAAACCACACACTGACAATAAGTTTCTCTAGTCAACCTCTTTTCTAATATGGAGCTGTCAACATGTTTGGAGGAAAGAAGCCTTTTTATACTAACCTCAGACCACCTGCAGTATTTGTCTTTCAAAAGGTAGTATGAAGTCTTAGAATAAATTTGTGAGAGCTGTGAACTGTATTGTTATTCCTGGCAAAGGTACTCAGGTCTGAGCATCCTTTCTTCACTTTCCATATACAATACTGCATTGCTTTTCACAGAATCAAAGAATCACAGAATAGTTTAGGTTGGAAGGGATCTCCAGGGATCATCTAGTTCAATCCCCCTGCTCAAGCAGGGACAACTAGAACACGTGGCACAAGGTGGCATCTAGGTGAGTTCTGAAGATCTCCAGAGGACACTCCACAAACTCTCTGGGCAGCCTTTTCTAGGGCTCTGTCACCCTCAGAGTAAAGAAGTTCTTCCACATGGAGATGTGTAACATTAAGCTACTTGAGTGTATGATGATGAAGAGAACCCTGTTCTTACCAGAAGGGAAAAGAACAGGTGAGGACTAGTGCTGCACTGTAGGTCTGTTGCAGTGCAGCAAGACTGCTCCAGGCTTGCAGTTGCAGCAAGCTATGCTTCACTAAATCAAACGTTACAATTCACAACACTGAGTATTAAAGGCTTTGAATAAGATAATGATGTACTTAGTCTGCTTTAGAACTGCTTGAGAACTGTGCTGCTGTTTTGGAATGATGTCAGTGATATTCCAAGGTTCAAATTCTCAGCTGGTTTAAGTTGCATGAAGTATTTCCTTCACATTTGTATTAGAATTGAGAAGCTCTATGTTAATTAAAAGTCTTCTCCAAGAACTCAAACCCTTGAGGCATGATACAGCCTGATATTCTGCCACTCTGATGTTATTTCTGCAGTAAAAGGACACCCACTAATGCTTAATGGAGTTGCTTAAATGTGTAGCAACATGTCTCCCTAGAACTGTAGTATGCATTGGCTTCCATATCTTTGAAAGTCATTTCTACCTCCCTGTCCCTCAGTGGTTTAGACCTGCAGTCTACCAGACACATTTGGATAATGATGTTGCATTTTATGAGCTGAGACAAACTAAACAGTCTCGTATGCTTTTAATCTGAAGATGACAGAGGTCTTCTGCTCTTGCATTTGATTCCCATATTGACCTCTGAGACCAAATTTGTTGAATTTAAGACTGTTGATTAAGTCAGCAATACAGCAGTAGTTTCTGAAACTGAGGAATTTTGTCCCCTGACATCTGTTTTTTTAAGATAACATCTGCTTCCTGTTGGCCAAGCTCAGAAGGACGCCTCCAGTGGTTACATGGACATGCTTTGGTGCAGCTGCCTCAGTAAGTTTCTAAAATATGTATCAAAATTCAAAGAGAATTTGGAAGCAAAGAAGACAGTCAGATGTGTAGGAATTTTTCCTTCAAGTCTGTGTTTTAGAATAAATAGAAATAGAAGAAATAGAAATAAATTAAATAGAAAGCTTTTGAAAGCAAATTCTAACATATGAATTTTATCACTGTAAAAAAAGGTCACCATACTTTCTTTTTTTCTCTCCTTGCCATCATTCTAGCTGATCTTTGGAAGTCGCTGTCACTCAACTATGTTCTTTTACAGAAACCTTTCTTGCTCTTTAAATGCCCTATGTTTCATAAAACAAAAGTTAAAAAATAAAGAAAGCTTAAAACATGCTAATGACCTGAAAAGAATCGGAGTTAGGCAGTAGTTCAACCATTAAGAAATCAAATAAAGAATTAACAGCTTTTCCTATGAGTGGGCCTATCTTCTCATCAGCATTAAACAGAAGGCTCATACTTTACTGAAGTTCAAAGTAATAAAACTGTATTTTCAAAATGAATGAATGAATAAATAAATATTTCTAGGTATGACACAAATACACCTTTCAATTTTTGGAAAAGTATTAAATATTTGGTCACAGAAGACATTCATTCAAATTTGTTCTTTCCCAATTCCAGCTTTTTATTAAGTGATTGTTCTTGTAGATATTGTAGGTATATACAGTGTGTATATAACTATATGTGTATATATGCCATATATACTCTATGTTTACTAAACTATAGCAGATATTTAGATTTTCCCATGATGTTGACATATTGCTACTGATATTCCAATTATTTGAGAAGGATTGTCAGAAGAGCTATGTCATTTTAGATTCAACTTGGCAGTAGGAAAATATAATCTGTACCCCATTGACTAAGGAGATCAAAGAGAATGTGAATGAATATAAAAGAAAGCATTAGTAACAAAATATTCAGCAATATGATTAATAGAAAGGGAGAAAACATGAATGCCCAGAGCTTCATTTCTAGCCAGGTGGTCCTTTCTGCTACGCTGCTTAATTCTTTCCTTTTTCCAATATTTGAAATCATCAACCTAAAATATTTTTAATGTAAGTGATATATGTCTATTTTTATCTATTATCTTTTTATTTGGAAGAGTTGAACTCTGCAGTGCTGTCTTCTGACAACTGAAAACAAGTTGTGTTTTCAGTTTGTGGTAGACCACAAACAGTTAAAATACTGACACCAAGTGATAAGCAGAATGTAATGAACTAATTCGATTTATTACAGTTTTTTAATCTGCTTTCTTTTCATTATAGTGAGTAGTGTCCTGATTTATGTTTGAGAAAAATATATGGTTGAAGGGTAAACAAGCAATATGTACTCTGTTTATTTTACATCTGAAGATAGATTTGTTGAAAGTACAGAGGTAAATAACTTTTTGTCTTTCCTATCATCCCATGCATAACTTGGCACCTATTTAACTGTAGCATCTAGCTATTAATAACTGAATTCACAAATATATAATATGACATATTTGAGTGTTTTTTTGAGTGGCAATTGGTATGGAAGTCACATATTTCCAAAAGTTTTTTCTGATTATTTGAATATTCATGGACACTTCTCATTACTTACTGTCTTCTGGAGAGACCCACGCACATGGCTCATCTCTTTTTATATATTAGCATAAAGCAAACAAAACAATCAGACTTCCAAAAAACAACTCCCAACTTGCATTTTCTCTCCAACTTTCACAGGTGTGTCTGCCTTCGGAGGGCCAGAGATAGCAGTCAGTGCTTTACCCCAGTTCTGAGGAGTCATGCTTGCTCCATCACACTATTCTGCCCCGCTCCCAAAGGGATGTTGCAGAGAAAGTGAAGATGCATCCTGTCAGAATAAAGACAGAACTACTAAGCCTTGTGTCTCTCTCAGATCCTCCTGCAATCATAGTGTCTACCATCAGTTTACCTAATTTAGCATTTCGATGAAGAGAGGTTCTCTGAGGAGAGTTTTGGGAAAGGTCTTTTACTGCACTGCATTTGAAGATCTGAAGGAGATTTGTGCCTATATAGTGGAGAGGATTCAATGTAAAGAGAGAGATGAAAGAAGACACCTAGGCTATATGTGGTAGTAAACTAAGCAATATAGTAATATACTAAGAAATAGTAAACGAAGCCCATTCTTTGGACTTGTGGCAAACTAGAACAGTCTAGATATGCCACAGTATTAAGCTCTTCTTTTTCAAAACAGTGTGAAAACTTCCATGCTTCTTAATTGGAAAAGTCACTGATTTGGACTGATAACCAAGATGTACCCCAAACTTCTTTGGAAGAATTCTGGTTGAGCTAGAGAGGTGCTTAGGGTTATGGTTAGGGTTAAGGTTAGAGAGAGAGAAAACCTAGAAGCCCCATGGGTAGTTGGGCTAGAAAGGACATGCCAAAGGAAATCTCTATATCCAGGCTGGTACTATTACCATATTTGCTGTTGAGCCAACACTAGGCCTGATGAGGTCCGCCTTAGGGCTAGGATTAGAGCCAGGGCTAGGATTAGAGCCAGGGCTAGGGTTAAGAGAGAGAGAAAGTCTAGAGTGGAGAGTGGGGCTAGAAAGTGCTGCCTTGCACTAGATGATCTCTAGTGGTCCCTTCCAATGTCAACCCTTCTGTACTTCTGTGCCATGGGCTGTTTTGCTGATTTAACTGTAAAGATGGTTTAGCTTCAGCATCTAAGGAGAAGCCAACTCCGTGATATATGTCTCCAATGGAACAGAAAGTTTTACAAAATTCAAAAATTTGGGAAAGGCAGATGGTATAAGTCAAAACTAACTGAATTATTTTTAACTTAAGTTTAGAAAAAAAAGATAAGATTATGTTCAATTCTGATCATAGTATACTTTTTCAAGCATGATTTTTGGCTTAAGTTGATGAGAATCTTATAATGATTTGTGATTTGTTTACATTTGAAGATGAGGATAGGTGTTACAGGGAAAAAAAAAGAACTTTTTTTTTAAAAAAAACATAGTGGTAAATTCATTGTGATTTATCTTATCACATTCTCAGAGATATAATCAAATGTATTTATCAAAACTAAAATAGCCAGCTAATGCAATATATTATCTACTGACTATAGCAGTTTTTATTACCAGAGAGCATACAACTTTTGCAAGACAAGCAGTTATATATTTGTTTCTAGTTCCTAAGCTTTCAGCAATGCATTTTTCTCACATACATAAGTGATAGAAAGCTTTCACAGTACAACAAACAACAAGCTAAAAGCTTACAAAATGCATGATGGATTTTTTTTTATACATATAAATATTAGCAGTACAACATTTTCTGTCTGCACTAAAGAGCTTGTGGGAAGTCTATACATAATGCAAAATGTACTTCTGTCTCATCGCCTAAGGACACCCTTACTGAGATTTCTCAGGTGTCCATCTAGAACATAATGTAGTGACAAAAATATTTGTAGTTGCTATAGGTGAAAGACTAGAACCCAGGTTCTAGTACCTATTAAAACATTATGAACAATGAGATGTGTTAGTAAAGGGAGTCATGAGGAGATTCAGTATCCAAGCTATCCTTCTTGAGTAGTATAAAGATGCTGAAATAATTCATCCAAAATTTGATGTCTCCTAAGTCTCAACTAGATTCTTTTGGATTTCGTGTCTTGAGGTGACTGAACAATATTTTGAGCAATATTATTCTCAGTCTTCACCTACTCACGATCATTCATTTGGGTTTAAAAAACTCTATAGTTTACAAAAGTATAATTTATAGCAAATTTCAATAAATCTGAACCTTTTCCATTTTTTTCTCAACTTTATTGTTTTTTTGTTTTGTTTTGTTTTGTTTTTATTACTTTGACCAATGTGGAAAACTGCAGTAACCTTCCTACTTGTGCATTCCAGAGGCTTCAGGTATTTCTCAATCTCCACTTAAGACCTGCAGCAGGATTCAGCCATCAATAGCAGTCAGAAGTTTAACAACATGTTAAACAAAATGTCTTTAGTTGTGGTCAATGTAACATACATACTGTGTGGTAGCAATGTCTATAGGAAAGTATCTGATTCTGAACTTTTCTAAGCATCAGTAATGACACAAGACAGGACAGAGGATACTCTTAAGTTCAGAAGGAAAAGATTTGTTTCAAATCTCTCTAGAAAAATTTTCTTGGTTTGATATCAGTTACTGTACATTAAACCTCTGAATCTAATCCTGAATAGTAGCAGCAAAATGACCAAAAAACTCCATAGCACATGGCTGTCAATTGCAGGCATGGTGCAATATGCTTCAGTTTGCCTTGCCATTGATACTGACATCCAAATTCTCATGACATCAGCTTTCAGCTCCAGGAACACTCATATGCTCTCATATTTTGCTATCTGTGAATTTATCAGTCTCAGGCAGTTCATCTCTTCTGTGGATTTAGAAGAGCTGAGAATCAAGCCAAACTTATTCATGAATTGTTTTATCCACTTGTTTTTGTATTTTTCTTTAATTTTCTTCCTTTTCCCATTTATCTTCACTCCCTCTCTCCACCACCAGTTAGTCCTATATCTAGCTCTTTTTTTTCCCCAAATCTCAGATTCTTTTAATTTATGAAAGGTCTGATGGAGAGAGAAACACGCTGTGCGTGTTCAGATAGTGCAGATAGGGAGCTGTGTTTGAAGCAAGGCTGTGAAGCGTATACCTGGCATGTGTGGAATGAGTCCCGGTGGTGCTGGGAGTGGGAGCTGGAGCTCTATTCCTGTCTCCTTTCCAAAGCTCAAATCAGCCTGGAGAATACTGCACATTAAAGAGCTAACAAACAGAAGTAAGCATTTGCAGTTAGAGCATAAATTTATTGGTCTGTGCTGGAATACTGCCCTGGAATTCATCTTTTCCAGTTGATAGCATGCACTCTCTGGACAAAAATCTACCCTAGAATATCTTTTACAGGTCATAAGTAGCATAAATACAGTTATCGCTTCAAAAATAGCATATTAATAAATATAGAAGCTTAGAATGGTATGTAAACAAGATTTACCCTTAGCTAGTGTTTGTTTTAGGTTACAATCCTTACTAATGTTCATTTGGGTTTAATATATGCCTATCTTCAGTGCAGTCTTGATTCAGACTTGTAAAGACCACTTGTTTAAAAATCATTTTGCAAAAAATTATCCTCTGCTCTTTGAAGCAGAGCTCAGCTCTGCTCTCAGCTTTTGAGAAGTACAACTTTTCCTGACAGTGGTTACTGAACTGCTGCTAACCTGGTTCATTGGAATGTTTCACCTATGAACACCAAATAAACATTTAAACACATGTGCATTGACTTTTATACTTGGGACTGAGTAACCTGGCATTAATGAAAGATGCTTTATTTAACCTTTCTGTCTAAAAGTGCAAGCACAGATCCACCATTTTCTGTCAATTAAAAAAGCTACATGTTTAGAGAAAAATGCTTGTAGCTCGTTCAAGTAAAGAAAACGTCCAGCACCATCAAGAAAAAAATAAAATGAAACAGCAACTCCTAAAGAAAAAAAGAAAACTTTGCTAACACATGTAAAATCCGGCATAGCAGTAGCAAAGCAAAAAGAGAGATCCAGAGTGCAAAATCTGGCATGTTCTACAAATAAGGTTGTCTATGCAGTCTGTAATTTGACTTTTATATATGTGCATTCCATTCTGAATTATATGATGAACTGTAAAACTGAAAAGACTTCCTGCCTCAGTGCACTAGAGAGATGATGTTTCTTAACAGCTATTGACTATATTGGTTTGTATTTAATGTTCAAAATGGATGGTGTCTTTATTATACAGGAGTATTTACAAACATTCAGAAGACAGAATTATTTATTTTCTACAGTACGTAAGTACTACATAGAAATTTATTCCCTTTTATAATATTTTTGTTCGGAGGAACTGGAGGGCAGCTTGATTTGACAAACTACTTGAGGAACTTCAGCTCTGAGTTTTACTTTTTTCTTTTAAGATGCTGCAATACTAAAGTACGCCCAAAAAGCAGATCCCTTTGACTTTATTTGCATGAGTGAGGACACAGAACATGTAAGAATGAGAAATAGCAAATGTATAGCCAGCAAAACTCTCTAAAAAGCATTAGTTTAAACAATTTGTCTAGTCTAAGAAAGAAGCTGCCTGAGAGAGATAGGAATGTCCTTGCTCCCTTGAAATCTTTATTTCCTTCATTTAGATATGGACCAAAGTCCAAGCCCTGTAGCATCAGTCTTCTTTACTGTGTGGACTGTTCCATTCCTTAAGTGTACAATACACAGTGGTACCATAAGCAAATGTGAACTATGTGCTCCATGATTCATCTCTATCAGCTTTCATCCATTCGTTCCCTCTTTGTACTTTGTCATCTGTAGCAAGGATCTTCTGCTCTGATGGTATCGATTTCCACTTCTTCCAATGCTCCTTCTCTACTAGCCACTCGGAGTCACTGGTATGTCGTATTATCTGGTTAATTATGGCAAAGTCTTGAAGAAAAAAAAATAGATACACATCTACTTATAATCAGAAAAAAAGATATGCAAAGTAAGTATGCAAGTCCACCTTGAGGTCTGAATAGGTATAGACCTGCCTTGACAAAGTGCATCCTCTTTGGACTTCTCTCTTGGCTGCCACAGATATTCCTTACAATTTTCTTTTAAAATATTTATGTCTCTAAATTCTTTGGATGTCATAATTTTTTTCAAACCAAGAAGTTAAATATCCAAGTTTGAAGGTTTATTACTAAGCTGAAATAATAAAATTACAACCAGCTACTAAATTTATAGTTGTTTACTTGTTTCTCTATCACTAATACTGAAATTATTTATAGTATTGCTTACTCTTTTTTATGCTAAAAATACAATTAAGATTAATTACTTGCCTCCAAGAACTGAATGAGTCATCTAAGGCATCAAGATGGAGCTGATTACTGGAGAGAACTGTTGCTTTCTTTAAGACTTTCTCATTTCCTTGATGTGATACAAGATTTTAGTCTCCAATTTGAAGGCTTGAACTTTGATATATACCCTTTATTTGCTTACCTGAGGTGCTTACAACACTAACTAATTTGCATAAGAGGAGAGAAGGACCCTGCCTTGCCTCTGGAAGCTCTTCTAGGGTACATTGGTATGGTCATGGCGGTGCAGCATAACTGATATTTCCAATCCATGAATTATGAAGGAACTCATCCTCTCCTCCTCTTAAAGTGTTTGTGTCGCAGTCCCAAAAGGGCACGAAGGTTGGCTAGAAGGTCTCCTGCTTCAGCTTATAGACAGATTTTGAACTTTTTACTCTCAGATAAATCTCAAATCATTCACATTGCAGTTAGCATCACTGACAGTAAAAGTCATTACCTAACAGTTAGTGATGAATCAAAGCATGATTTTACATTGGAAAGGGCAATGCTTATCTTAATACCTGCTTCCATGACAGTAATGTTTCACCTAGTGCACTTTGATGGCACAATCACCATTACACAGCTTGCTAATACATTAATTGAACTTGCTTTTCTGATCAATATATATGAATTATTAGGTCATTTTAGGGAAAGAGCTGAACATTGTAAAAAGCAGATACAGCAGAATGTTATTAATTTTATATTTTATTAATCTATACATTTGGTAATTTGCACACATAAAAATGAATGGCCTCTTTCCAAAGAAATATTTAAGACAGGACTTATTCTATTTCTTTATAATAAGTGATTAATTTCTTTGTTAAAAAATCCCTCAAAGATTAAAAAAAATCTTTTTTTTAAAGCAAAATCACTTTTCCACAGTGAGCATTGGTAAGGAAATTTAAGTTATAATTAAAAAAATACAGATAATGAGATAAGCATTCACTTATTCGAGTAGCTTTCTATTAATTTTATTTATTACTGAAATGCAATGAAAAACTTATCAACAACAACAACTTAGCAATCAAAAGTTGCTAAACTTCCTCAAGTTAGTTCCTAATAACTTCATTTTGCAGTCGATTTACTCAGAGCACCCAGGATCATTGCCAATACCTCTGAAATGTTGCAGGTCTACTTATCTCTCTTTCTCAGATGACCATAATTTGGCCATAACAGGAAACTCTTTTGCTCCAGCAACTCTAATTGTAAGGGTGCTGTATATCATCAAGTAATGATAAGAACAGAAGAATTGATTTCACCTGCCATAATAAGCTTGATTTTGTCTTCAGCTATGACTTTGCAGCAGAAAGAGTATTATAAGCTGTCTGTCATTTATCGGAATATGTGGAAGAAACAACTCCAAGCAACGTCAGCGAATGAGCTGTGTATGTTCCAAGAAAACTTGGGAAAACTTTTCGTAATAAGCTTCTGATCAAGCACAACTTTTACTAAGAGAAATAATCTGTTTCTACCCCACAAATTTTGATAGCTGCTCTTCTCTACAGAGGAGGCACTTGAATGAAGTGACAGACACTGACTTCAGTTCAGGGACAATGGCCATAATTCGGCTGCAGAAAGCCCAGTAGGCAGCTCAGAGGCTATGGTGTCAATCTGAAGAAGAAATGGAAGTTAAGCACTGCTAGAGATTGTGCTTCTCCCTCACACACACCCCTGATGCTCTGTTTGTTTAACCAGAAGGTTGTCACCAAGTGGAAGTTAGTGTTCATGTTTTAGTCTTTCCTGGAGATTGATGTTCCCAACAACAGCTGAGATCATTTACAATGTCATTCTCACAAAGTCTCGCTGAATGCACTCCTAAAGACAGTAATTCACTGTCTGTCTTTTCCTCCCTTATTATATTTCACCACGAAAGATGTCTATTCTTATTGGATGATTTAAGTGTCCTTGTTCAAAGATGCTTATATGTCTCCAGGTTCTGCTACCACTTGAAAAAGGAGAAAAAAAAGAATTTTGACTGAGCTTTGAAGGGTTGCTATGGACCTGCAGATGTTTCATTGTCATAGTGACAGTGGAAGATGTGAGCAAGAACAAAACCAGAAATAAAAGAGTGCAGCTTTGGGAGAGGGCCCTCTCTATTCTCTGTCATCTTATTTCCCATTTTATACATATGAGTACCTCATCCTGAGGATTCCCATAGTATGAAGATTTAAACCACTAGCTTTTTATATTAACTGTTTACTGCAATAAACCATCAGCCAGGTGTTTTACTCAGGTGTTTTAGAATGACTTTTGAACTTTGGACCCAACTGTGAGATGAATACACATACTCTGATTTAGCATGCAGCAGGATAATATAAAGCAGAAAACAATTTCAGTGTCTTCCTCAAGACAGAGTGGAACAGAGCTTACTAAACTCTTTCTTCTGTAACATTCCATCTTACTAAAGTTAAACTCTGTGTGTGTGTGTGTATACTAATATACATATTCTATAAAACACCAAACCATTATTTATGACAATTTGCATATTTAATGATATGTGTGGTGTTCTTGATGCCAGGATGGGAAACAAAAATTATTTGTTAGTCAAATCCTTAAATCCGCCTCTGGAAATAGACATAATTTAATTGCTTCAGACCAGCTTCTGTATCCCCAAAGGTCTCAAAGTAAGCAGATATTCACTGAGGAACTCAATCAAAATTTTTTGAAATCACTGAGATTTTTTCCACTAATAGTATTGGGTTTTGGAACAAACTTTCGGAATAACCTTTTCAATTTTGCATTAATCCCATCATGGCTGATTAAGTTGTGAAGTACTTCCTAAGACAATATTTTCAATCTTGAAGTCTTACAGTCTTACGATATTTTACCTATTTTACTTCTTTTTTTTTTCAAATTTCTAGATTTTACTTCCACTCATTTAACATTATAGAATGAAAAATAATAATATATGGAGAAAAGCTGTTACATGGGCAATATACTGCAGATAATAGAAGCTTATAAAACTTCTGTAAGTGAGATTTGCCAGATATATTAGATACGATGCCATTTTGTCTGTATTCCAGAAGGGGAAGCATGGCCATTCCAGCTGTCTTGAATAAGAATAGCAGTGTAATAATGATGTCAGTATAGTGATGGGCTGCTATCAGTCTTTTGGGTGAATTGTCCTACACCCAAAGTTTTGGGTGAATTGTCCTACCAAGATGAACTAAAATCTCCACTGTGATAAAATGGATAATTATCCATCTGATACTTAATAAATTTCCATCATTTTAAAAATATTCAAAGAAATCAGATATGGAAAGGATGGGAGACATCTCTGTATACATCTCTGTATTCCCTCTTTAGAAGGGAATCCACAATCTCTAATGATCTCCTATTGTTAGAAATATAACTCTGTGTAAATCTTTATTTTATGCTACATCTAGGTGTTAGCTTTCTATGAAAGTAAAATTATGGAGAGAAAGGATTCAGTCCTTTCACTGAATAGTTTCCTTGACTTTCTTTTAAGGGTAACGTGTGTGCTGATTTTTTTTTTACATTAAAGAACTTGACTTTCTGTTCTTCTTCCTGACACAAAGCATGGCTATTAATAATAGAAGGAAATGAATCTATGAATCTATGAAATCCACATTACTTTTGCATGTGCCTATATAGCAGATTACAATCTTATGAGCAAATAGTCATCTTTAACTGGTATTAATTACACCCTCCTCCACAATAATTTGAAATGTATCCCTAAAAGCCAAAGTAACTCATGTGTCATCAGGAGCTGTAGGCAAAGATACAAGGGAATTAGTAATTTTATAAAAATTCACTCTCATTATCCTGGTAACACAGATGCATATATTAAATATTCAGAAACTCAAATATTGTTCCTGCTAATGTTTTGTCAAGCAATTTTGACAACAATACACATTTGGCCAACTCACAAATATACCATTCCATGTCCTTTGAATTGTGCATGGTTTGCACTATGCTGAGAATGACAACAATTATAGAATTTATATGCATCTGCCAACTAAACAGATGGCCCAGTAGCTGGAGAACAATGAGGAAACAGAAAGAATAGAAGTGCTCAAATAAAATCCAAGCTAAGAGATCTAAACTTAAAATTGGTAGAGATGGCAAGAAAGAATCTAATTTGGAAGCACTTGAAGTGGCAGGATAAGGAAAGAGATTGTCTTGAACTTTTGGTAATTTATGAGGAATGTCTGGAAAGCAGATAGGCATGCTTCCACCTCACAAAGCTATATATGTTCCTCAGGCCTTGGATGGCCACAACTTCTCAGTTTTATTGGTGTAGCTCATTCAGTCCTTTTGTCTGTGCTGAAGTTAAGATTTTCATCGGGATGGACACAGGAAGATACCTATCATTTGGAAAATTTAGTTGTATAATCAATTCTTGTCAAGCCATCAAAAATGACAGTAGTCCCAAATGTGATTACGAATAACTGGAAATCTAAACGTGCATGCATACTTTGAGTTATTTCTGTCATTCAGTGGTAGATAGTGTATACATCGTATGAATGATATTTTCAAATGCACATATTATTTTTCTGCATAAGTATCCCAGTAACACCCCCACTGTCCTGGATGCTTTACCAAATACAAAAACAGAAGATATTCCTGTCCCATTCACTTTAAAATCTAGGAAACCAGCAGGTATGAATAGCTCTGTGTGTGCATGTGTGTATGGAGATGTAAAAATGTATGTGATACAATACTGAAGAGCATGGAAGACAGCTACCATAACACATCAACTGAAATGCTGTATTTTTTGTTTTATTTTTTAAGGTCACGCGACAAAGAGAAATTTCAAAAGAGAGATTTTAATGATGGAATTGAATGAGCTCTGTGGAAATCCATGGACTTCTATCTGTGAGAGTTAGCATAGGAAAAGAGCACAAAGATCTTATTTGAAAATTTAATGAATTAAATATACCAGCAGAGCCAATTAAAACTCTCATACCACGCAAAAACAATACTAAGGTGAATATCAGCTATGAAGTACTATGAAAAAAATGATGCTAGGAAATAAGAAGCCAATAGAGAAATGGCAATAGAAGAGTTAAGTTTAAGAAAAATGGACTAGAATAGGTTCAGAATTGGAGGATAGATGTGAATGGAGGGTGACTGTGTGATAGAAACATACTGAAATGGTGAAAAAGTTAAGGGGGAATAAGTAGTGATTAGAATGACGCACTAAGGAAACAGCCTACTAATGTATCTTTCTGGTACAGAATAATTTTCTGTGATTTAAAGATACTCTTAAATGAGAAAGGAGCAAATGAGAAAGGGGTAAATCCTTATCTAATATAATCAAATTTAGCATTTTTTTATTTCCCAAGTTATGATAAGTTTTTCTTTTGGGACAAAATCATAATGTTATCTGAAAGCGGTTTCTGAAATCTTTATACAGTATTAAGTCAAATCCATATTTGGACCAAACTATTTATTTTTATCAATATTAAATGCAGGCAGTATTTTTCCCTTTTTTATTATCACACATAAGTATCCATAATTCCAGTTTATTCTCCTGAGCAACATTCATTAAGGCCTTGTCACTGTGTTTCCACATGTTTTCTCATCTCAGCTTGCCAGGCTCTTCCATATAACTGCAAAAGATTTTTTATTGAAGGAGGATTTGTCACTAAAGTTTGCTTCCTGTGACTTCATTAATGCAGTGCATTTTCTATTAAGCTATATATGTTCAGATATAAATGATGCATACTACTATAGCTCCAGAAAACCTCACAAAAACTAAAAATAAATATACATGCTTGCATACCAAGATCCTTACAGATAACAGGGCAAATTTTATTTGCTTACATTTCTCTATCTTGCTTTATTTGCATTTCTTCATAAATGCACCATATATTCCTCAGGAGATCACCATTATAGAGAAAAGACAGGAGAGAGGTATTCTCTAATCTAGCTGGGGAAGCCACCAGCATTACTGAAATAATGTGTTGTTTCTGTGTAATTCCAAATTATTTATGAGTAACCACTATAGTTAAAAAACAAAGTCACAAAGTGGTGGTCAATTAATTGGTGAAATCAAGTGAATATGAAGCTGGGATGAAGCCATGATGCTGCAGAACAAAGCTATTCCATGCATCAGGCCTGTGTGATGGCATGGGAGTTCTGCTAAGACTCACAGTTCTTTCTTCAAAGCCAAGTTAGTGATGGATAAATGCTGACAGCAGGCAAGAAATTTTGTCCATATGCTTTTCAGAGTGTGCTGAACATGAAAAGCATCAGATGCAATCCAGAGCTGAATATGAATTACAAGGTCGCTACTCAAGCAGTCAACATTCAGGATACACATTCAGATAAGAGTCTAAAAAAACAAAGCCACTACCACTTTTCTTTCTAATCAAAACTTTTATTGGGTGGGGCTGATCATCCTCCACATATATAGAAAAGAAATAGACATTTTTCTCTGTGATAAAGCACAATTATTGAAAAGAATTCTGCCTAGTAACCTGCTTGCACTCAAACATATGTGCATCCATATTCACTTAATACTTCCTTTAATTCAGACTCTGCAATCAGACAAATTACTATAGCTGATATTTAAATCTGAAATCTCTAGGTCTGGCGTCTGAGTTACTGTGTAAGATTAATCATTGGAAATGTACAAACATTACCATATTAATGGGAGAAGAAACACCCTATAGATAATAATATTAGAGAATCTCAGTGAAGCTGAGATATGTTGTATATAGAAATAGAATATGTCTCATATTTTTTAGTATTATGTTATTTTCAAATACCAAATAAATAAGAGTTTTATGATGGATTTTAACCTTACCTCTCAGTAACTAAAGTCAATAAAATTCTTATGTGTTTTGAACAAGTATCAGGTAAAGTCACAGGGACTATATCAGTTTATATTAAATGAGCATAATTTGCACTGACTTCAGCAGGTATCTCTCAGCCATGTCAGTAGGGACTCTATCATGCCTACCATTGTGATTTCCCTGAAAGGCTCATTATATATATGTACATATATGTGAGACAGATTCTATTTCTATATATGTAAATATGGGTGTGTGTGTGTATGTATATTTATATGTACATATTTATACAAATTCCACTGGTAAATTAGCAAAGGTAAATCTGCTATTCCAATCACACTAGCAGCAGCAGAACATTTGAGTCCAAAATGAAGGATAACTTCTATTATCCCTGTTTTCCTTTTTTCTTCCTCTATACATATGAAAGCTACTGTAAGTTCAATTGTGATTGAAGATTATATATATATTATTTGATTTAGCTTATATATATATGTTGTCAGTGTTTATTTTATACTAAATGTATACTATCATATATTTCACCTTTTTGAAGTATATTTTTCTCTTTTCCTGCGTCCAAATTGCATGTGTGTGTATGTGCATGTAATTCCTATCAGATATTACATGTTTTCATTCTTGTGTCTGGCAGCTTGCACAAACATCTGGGAGTTTAAAGGTCTGTGATTTTGTTGACTGAAAGCAACCTGATATTTGAACATTCATTCATTTACAATTTCACTTATTAATAAACTAGTGTGCCTACTGAAGTCTCAAGAATATCTCTTTATTTTCTATAAGGAAAATCTATCTCGCTTAAAGGTCAAGTGTTAAATGACTAATGGCATTGATTTATGGCTAATAGTCACATCATTTCTGTTATGGGGACTCTGAGGACAGGCTTGGTCTCTAGGCTGTGATAAAATGTAGGTTAAGTATCCCATTTATTATTTGTCCTTTTGTGATTAATGGATCACTTGGAATGTTGATTACTTAATCATCCAAAATATTAATCAGCAGCCAGCTAAACAATGGCTCTAAAATGGTTTAATATCAATGACCAGGTAGCCATTGAAGGGAAGAAATCTATCCAGTTTAAGAGCTGACTTTAGATTTTGCTGTCAAATACTCACTATTAACCTCACCTCCCTACTTGCTGCTGAAAGCTCAGTATTTGTCTGGCATTTTACCAAAAGCAGCCCTCTGGAGTGCTGGAATCAGGCCTTTTACTCAGCAAATGCCTGCACTGTTTAAAATCCGAGGTGAGTTCCCTATAGCCCAGGCAATACCGTATCACACTGTCACAAGATCTTATGTTTGCAAACAAATACAGCAGGAACTCACTGCAAGCTAGTTGATCAATAAGTGACAATTCAAAGTAATTCTGCAATGGCAGCCAAGTTCTGCTGTGTTGTTTAAGGAAATTCCTTATCACACCATTAAGTGTCCAGAAAGATGCCATCTGTATCATTGTCTTTATCCTTGATGAAATGAATTCCCAGTGTCAAACTGTTTAATTTCCTTTTTCCTTTGATCATGAATATTAGACAGTTCTTTTTTTTTAAACTCAGTGTAAATGGGAAGAATTTTGCCCATATAAGAGGCTGAAGATTTAGTGTAGGTTAGTGATCAATGAGTTCTTGTCATAGCATTGTGTTTTCACTGTGGCTACAAAACAGTACCTGATCTCTGCATTCCTCAACTTGATGATTAGTAAAGCCTTTATATAATGTTACTGATATAATTTTGGTAATGTCAGCTCCTGAGCCCCACATTAATAGGCATATCCTAACCACATAAATATTTTATTGATTAACAGCAGTAGCAGCAATGATAATGTGAATTGTGCTTTAGCCAGTTGAAACATAAAATTCTACAGCCATCCACTGAACTGTACACTTTCTATGAAATCAGATTACTGTAT
The DNA here is from genome assembly GCA_032353885.1 of Nothura maculosa. Lineage (NCBI taxonomy): Eukaryota > Metazoa > Chordata > Aves > Tinamiformes > Tinamidae > Nothura > Nothura maculosa. The sequence continues at coordinate 19,476 of JAUBOD010000158.1, forward strand.
ATATCAAACTATGTTTTACTGTATGACCCTTCAGGATGAGCAGTGGGCCGTTAAGAAAGGAGGATAGTGGTCAGTCAGACTGAGTCATGCTGTTGCTTTGTTTCACTGTAGCTTTACAGAATAAAATAAAAACCATAGAGAATTTTCTAAAATTACCATATCAGTTTTGACAATTAGCCTTATCTCTTCAGATGAACCCAGTGCTGCACTAAAAAGCTTCTAATACAGA
>JAUBOD010000158.1:19804-33039 GCA_032353885.1 Nothura maculosa
TTACCATATCAGTTTTGACAATTAGCCTTATCTCTTCAGATGAACCCAGTGCTGCACTAAAAAGCTTCTAATACAGAAGTGAAATTACTGGATGATGCAAGAAACTAAAGCTGGAGTGTGTGAATAGTTTGGTGTAATATGTAATAGCAATGCATGGGGAAAGCTTCAATAGTGCTCATGTTTCCTCTTCTGGTACAAATTATCTACTCTTATTCATTTACTGTCATCAGCAATAATATTTTCTGCCAATTCTAAAAAAATTATACTTTTATTTCAAATAGAACAAGGATGATTGCTCTCCTTTGATGCTGTGAAATCAAAAGTACATTCACTATGGTAATATGCTAATAAATATATTAACAAAACCCAGAGAAAGTAAATAGTGAACATCAGGTTCCTGCTGTTAACAGAGTATTATATCAGATTCATATCACTGTACTTATCTCTGGTATTTATGAGACATCTTCATACAATTTTTTTCTCAGAGCAGGACGATTAAATATTTTGAAGATATTTTCAACTTCTTCCCACACAGGTATCTGTGCTTTCTGGGAAAACAACCAGAGTTTTTCTTTTCTTTCAGTTCATATTCACTAAATTATCCCTTTGGCTGCGTCACTCGAACAGTGTTATTTAAAAGATTCAGTTAAACAACAGAGCACTCTGCCTGGAGTTCTTGCTGCATTTGTCTGTGATCAAACACTACTGACTGCAGCCCTGGAGTGTACTCAACCCCATATGAGTCTAGATAGCAGCCCTTTAAAAGTTCAATTCAAAGCCAGCATCAAGCCTGTTTGAAGGACAGATGTCATCTAATTTACAGTATTGCAGTTAAAATTCTTCTTCCTATTTTCTATCTGTCTTTTGGGCCTGCTCAGCTTGGAGAAGAAAACTTATCTAAAACTTATTCATTAAAAAAAAAAGAATCTGATGTGGATGCAGTGTAGGAGCCATATGCTGAAATATGCTGAAACTTGTTTGAATATGATCAAGGACAATTACAAAATGATTGTTATTTAATTTGTCTTTTATTACCTTTGGTCTTGGCCAAATCCTTAGCAGATTGGAATTAAAAAAAAAAAAAAAAAAGTAAACAAAATGCCAAATGGGAGACATTTATGAATAGAAAACTATGCTCTCAGCTTGGCCTGATAAAGGACTAGAAAAGGTCTTACAGCATCATGTCTGTTTAAGCCGTTGAACATCTGATGCTGAAAGGGATTGCAAAACAGTCCTACATATATAAAATTGAGGTGATGAATTAATGACAGAACCAAGCCCCTCCCCAGTGTTCTTTAAATAGCCAACTAAGAGGAATCAGCTTCAGAGGATCCACTACTGCTCAATTTGTATGAAAGGAAGAACAAATTAGTTTCATTAGATTAAACTGAAGGAGCCTGGAAAGGAGAGGCCTATTTTCTGGTCACCTAAGGAGGAGGATCTGGGCTAAGGTACTCTTGATTAATAGAATGATCATGCAGAGAGTTATTAGTTGTTCAGATTTCATATGTACTCTGTGAAATAAATGCATATTTTGACAGATAGACTGTATTTTTGTCTCTCGATCTTAAAGTATCATATATAAACTAGCTGAGGATAGAAACTTCATAAAGCTGAATTTTCATTTTTTAGAGAATAAATACTCTATGTAGGTGGATTCAGGAGAAAAAAAACAGAATGATCCACTGATGATCCACAGTAGTAAATGACAAACAGTAGAGATCATTCAACTTCTGATACCACGCAGCAGTGATATCCTGTCATCCTTTCATCCAAAGCACTAGAGCATCTGAATGAAATACTGAATAAAGGTCCCCAACATCTACATGAGGAACTATTACACAGAGGTTCAATGCAACATAGACAACTGATCTTGGGCATCAAGCAATGAAAGCAAAATATCTAGACCAACGTCTAAGGTATGAATAAACAGAAAGATAAATCAAAACAGTAGTAAGTTCATTTACTACCACCCCAAAGGGAATAATAGGATGATACTGGATTGTTTAGTAAAGGCAAGCATGCACAAAATTGAGGTAAACCCTGTGAGTAATAGTCGTGCCTAAATCCAGAAATGAACAACTGTGTAACCAACGTGACAACGAGTCAACAATGAGTCAACAGCAGTGAAGCTTTCCACTTCAGTATGCCAAACATGAGGAGATTCAGAAAAAGGTACACTTTAAATAGATTTTAGTATATCTATCTCATTGTCTATTTATATAAAAATTTGTTCCTACGTATAAAAACAGTCAGGAATGACCATTCTTTCTTTGGGAGATAAAGAAAGAACAGCTTAGTAGTGATTATGTGATTATGACTTTGTTATAAACTGGGATTCAACACTCTAGTCTCCCTCAGAGCTTCTGTGTGAACTTTTGGCAAGTCGCTTAGCACTTCAAAACCACTGTAAAATAAGAATCATGCAACTTCTCTGTTCTATTTGGATGATGCTAATCAATCATATTTACACTTAGTAACATGAAAATTAAAGTTCTGAAAGGTTAATGTTTTGAAGAACTAGGATATAACCATGGCATCTGAGGTATACAGCAAATGTAAAAATTCCAGATCCAAAAATGCCATTTAGGAAGGGAAATCTGTTGATATTTGCTGCCACAAAAGGCAGACCTGCAATATATCTGTGTGTGTTTATATCGTAAAAAGGTTTAAGCTTGAAATAAGATGTTAGGAAACTTAGTACCTAAGAGATTTCTGAGAAAAGAGCCATAGGAAGCAGATTAAGTTTGCCCAGTTGAGCTGGGCAAATGCTCAGTTTCCTGAACTCTGCTCCATTTTCCAAGAGCTGAAATAAGAAAATTTGTAAGCAGAGCCATGGGAGTGATGATGTCTCTTGGTACCAGACAAGGCTAGAGGGAGAAGCCAATGTAGTGAGGAGCAGCTAAGAAAAAAATTGTAGCATTGGGTCACATCAGCTTAAATCAGAACTTCTTATCAGCAAGGTTTAAAAATATGAGTGAAAGAAGACTATTGCAAGAGGGAGGAGCAATCAACTGGCCTAGCAGTACCTTAGTAGCTTTCTGAATACAGAGACCATGAACTGATTTTGTGCTGGAGGAAATTAAATATTCTTCTCTCTTAAGCTTTCTGGCTAGAGCTTTTTCTTCTTCCTTTTATTATCAACAATGTTTTCCAAAACATTTTGCTCCGACCTGAGTGTGGGGAGAATAGGTTCACTGAAAGCCTACTTTTTAATGTGATTTTACCAGGTTTGGGGCACACGGCCAGAGCTTTGAGCCAAAGCTTTTGGTAGTGACCCTCACTTTCAGGCCAGCCCTTGCTGCCAGCTCTCAAGGCACATGGGAAAAAATTTCTGAGTAAAACTTCAACATAAGTGTGAGTCTTTAGTATCCAATGCCAAAAATATGTCTAATGACATGTGTATTTGTTTGGTCATGCCCCACCCAACAGACCTTGGTGTGTCCTCATTTCTTCCAGGCTGCCAGAGCCATGGAAAAGTGTCTCCTGACGAAGTCATGCTGGAATGCATGGAAAGGCGAGGCTGTCACCAGAGCTACCCTGGCCCTGAGTGCTGGGCATATCCTACAGCTGGGAGAGGCTCAGGCAAACAAACTTCTGAAAAGATATTTAAGTGACATCTCCTTTTCTCTAAACTGTTTTATTTGTGAGTAGTTAACAGGCAGTAGAGCCCCAACTAATCTGTAGCTATTTTCAGTAAGTAAAAGACACAAAAATCAAATTTGCACCTTTTGGTAGACACTATAAAAGATGGCTGGAATTTATTGGTAGTCTGTTGCTAATCTTTCCATTCAACAAACTTAAGGGATACAAACAAGAAAAATAAATTGAAAAAGTGTTTTTAAAGGAGCAAATAGTTGTTGAATATAAAAAATTCTTCTCATGTCTACAAAATAATTACTCCCACTCTCTATAAGAATATTATGAAGGAAATCAAGAAATTCCTTGAACTAGTAGAAAAAAAGAAAGCTGCCACACTGATAGATATATTTTCCTTCTCACCTCAGGACCCTCTACTACATAATTGATAATAAATTATTATTAGTTTGCATTGTGGTAAATTTCTTTTTTGTCAATTATATAGTTTGAATAGATTGTGACTTGGGTATAGAGAGGCTCCCACAAATTCATCCGTAATGCTGTCAGTAAGGAAAAGATATTATTGACAGTAATGCAATGTTTTTATTTTATGCAAGTTTTTACTTCATTTTGAAATGGCTTTCTTCACAATAGCTCTGTTCTTCAGGCAGAACTATTAAAATAAGGTAGTAGGATTTGCTTATTATTTTGTCTTTTATTACTATAGCTTACTGAAAAATGAATAATATAGACTTCTAATAAAAAGACAAAACGATAAACAAAACAAAAAGTTGAAAATGTTTAGAGTAATAGACATGTTTAGCCACCTCTTTTAATTTCCTTCATCATAATAAACAGAGAAAAATGATTCAAAATCAAGTGAGTGTTTAATCATCTTTCCTCAAAAATTTGTTCCTCCTTCCGTACGTTGGATATCTATAACCACATACGTTGCAGAGTTCTTTAATGTGTGTTCTTAATTCTAAAATTAAGACTACTTTATATACTGGAATTCCAATACAAATTTTCTTGATAGCTTTTGTTTACTATTTCTTTCTTAGAAAGTTTCACTGGATTAAATCCAACTGACTTAGAAAAAAAAGTTACATTAATTAAATTTCCTTTTGACACAATCAGGGATATATATACTGAGCCAATTATTCTGGTATTACTTACAGATATCCACCTTTTATATTCATGATGCCTCTTGTTTTGCATTTACTTTCATGGTAAGAAAAGGTTTTGCTGTTTTTCATATTTTATAAATTAGAAAAACTTGTTTTAGAAAACAAATAGAAAGATATTGCTAAACTGACAACAGTAGCTAAGTTTATTCAGTTACTGATGGTCCTTTCTAGACCCATTAGCCCCAAAATAAAATTCCTAAAAATCTCATTACAGAAACATCAACTTTATTAAATCAAAGGTAAATATTTTTGGATTAAATTCTAATATTTTTATCCAGTTGAACAGCACCTTATTTTACATTTACTCCCATCATAATTTTTCAAACCTCATGGCATATTTAGAATGCAATAAAAACTGGCTCTGCAGCATATGATATAATGAGATAAAAACAAAAAAAGGACTGGTAAGAAATGTCAGCTGAACGTTAGTAAAAGACCAGAAGGTCTGAATGGGAAGGAGGACTCATGACTTTGAACGAATGTTTTAATGATGTTTGTAATGATAAAAGAAAATCAAAATTATAGACTAATTATTTCTTAGTGCTATTTTAATTTCTTTCATCATAATGTAAAAGAATAATAAATATTCTTTCATCCAATAAGAATTAGCATCATGTTCTTTAGCTTAATTTTTGCTGTTTAATAAATTGAAGTCCATTTCAAAATGTAAGAATCATTCCAACAGCTTGAAAATTTTTGCATTTATTTTCCTCAGTTGAAATCATTAATAGAATTTATAAAACATGGAACTTTAAACAGCTCTAGCGGCCCATCTAGCTACTCTCTGTAGACTTGTTGAAATCTACATGAATATTTGAGTCAATACAAATCCACTCCTCCCAGTTCTGTCAATCAGCCTAAAATAAGGTTAAAACAAAATAATTTCTCTAAACATTTTATTGCCTAGAGAGAAGTCCTAAAAAGCTGACAGTATAGAATATACATTAATAGCTACTTTATAGTCTGTTGATTCTGAAGGCCATCTCCTATCCCAAAATGATAAAATAAAATCTTTACCAAAAACATACTCTGTAAATAAAAAATGTGGCGACTTGAATCATCAAGACTATAAATGTCTTTAGCAAATAGCCTGTTATATTTACTACTAATGTAGCAATGGTACACTTTGTCCTCATTGCTCCCTTTGCTCTTGACTGGTGTAAAGATGAATTCATAATATTTCTGGAATCAAAGGACTTGTCACTGTCTGCCTTTTTTTTTTTTTTTTTTTTTTTTTTTTTTTTTCTTTTAGTTTAACTTCTAACATTCTCTGCTATATTTAATTTCTCTTTTAATTCACCACAGAAATGTCACCAAGCTCTATGCTTCAGCTGCCCCTCCACTGTCTAAACGCCAGTCCTTCAAGAGCAGAGCAAATACTGATTTCAGGAATGTCTAACAACAGAAGTAAACTACTTTGCAATTCACCTCTGAATATATGTGCTTCCTAGCTATTAGTATAAGCTTGCATAGATTTACAGCATTCTGTTGGCCTCTACCTTGCTGAATTTTGAATGCTTGTTCTCTAATGAAATCTATTTATTTAGTGTGCACAAGCTAACATTGCCCTCTCCTGTAATACCCGAATCACTCACTGTAGGTGAATAAGGGCTCCTGCAGGGCTATTTCAGATGTGCTACATGAACACAGCTGAATGATAGAAGGGTCTTGCTACCTATTGCAGGGCAAAAATCAAACCACTGCAAATAACTATTACAATAGCAGAATAAAACACCATAATTGCTGTACAAAACAGCATAAATGCTAAATGTGATCTGCATTAGTAAAGTGTTTCTGGTGTTAGTAAAGTGTTTCAGCTCTGACAAAAAGGTCTGTCAGTAAACAAGATTGTATCCTATTTTTTTTTTTCAAACTGTTTCAGCAGATTTGGGGTTTCCTTTTACAATGGATAATTTTACATTCCTAGACAATGCAGGAGGCCCACTGAGTATTTAAGAACAGTATATCAAGGCCAATACTTATGTCCTTGCAAGTTTGTTATGTTCAGATATCCTAGCTTCATGTATACTTGTTTGCATCCCAGATCACAACATTAGGTTACATTTGTGATTGAAAGGGTTATGTGATTATCACTACAAAAATAAATCTGAGTGACTCACTGTCGGACAATAGAGAAGATAGTGCACCTATACCTATAGGTGGAATTTTCAAAGGAGTAATACTACCTGTTGATAGTACAGGTGACAAGGATAAATAATTTGTGTATTGTTCAAGAGTGCTTATAAAAGAAGAAATAATATACTGTTCTAAAAAGAAGATAGAAATGTATCAAGGGACAAAACAAGGAGAGATTGAGTTGCACATAGCTTAATATTCTAGCCTTATTTGAAATAACCCATGCATAGATGCCATAATATTTATATATAAACAAAAACTCTGACACTTCTAATGACAAGAATATGTTGGTAGTTTTGCTTTATATTTCTGAGAAATTAATAGGTATTTGACCGTGAAGAGGGTATGATTTTATGTATTCATTTGCAGGATTAAATTTCTTTATATTTTTGAATATCTTACAGCAGGCAATATTCTCACCTCCGAGTCAGAATGCTTTCTGAAATTTCTCTAGTCCGCTCTTCTTACATGTCCTTACACTCGATCCGTTTGTCTAAACCTCACAAAGACCTCATATTCTTTTTGACTAAGATACAAGATACTATTTTTTCTGATTCATTTATGGGATATGTGCTGCCAGACTGATCCCCAAACAAGCAGTTACACTTAAAAAAAAAAAGAAAACTTTTCAATAACACATTGGCTTTTTATATTTACAAATGATCACATATGTGCACTCTAAGAAAAAAAGTAAATATCAGGACTTCTTACTGACTTTTCTTTTTTTCCCTTTTGCTCTTCCTTTTACCTTTAATTACTACATAAGATGAATACAAGTACATAACACCGATATTTGAATGACTCACACTGAGAGTCAAAACCCCTCTGGCACAATTTGTGAAATTCAGTTTTCCAAGGTACCCTTTAATATGTTGTTAAATCACAACTTGCAGCATATGTGCAACCTGAAGGCTGATAGAAAGTTTGGTCAATATCAAGTGTCAATTATAGAGAATTTTATCTGAACCAGTCATCAGTATCTCAACTTCCACAACATCCTTCAAACTGCAATTACAGAATTTTTTTCAACAGCTTTTCACTATGTGACATTCTTGTTTTACACACTTAACCCTCTCTGTGCTGTATCATTAGTTGTAGAAAAGACAACATGCTTAAGAGGAAACACAGTCTTTTGGACCCATTAAAGGTTCATCATAATAATGTTTTAATCTCCAGTATAACTGCTAAATTTGGAGGGGGAAAAAAAGAAAAAAAAAAGTGATAAGATTGCTTTGCTCTGAATTTGTACTGGCATGATTTATCTGAGCTGAGATTATCTCTCGAGTTACTTCAATTGGTATGGGATGTTTGGTATATACTTAAAGCTTAGGGAAGATTTCCTCTAGTATGAATGACATCTATTAAAACTGATTCTATCTGACCCTGCTTCTGTGTTAAATGTCAAACTAATAGGAGTGGAGCATATAATCAGTTGGGTACTTACAGGTGAGAGTGGGAGGTCAAAAGGATTTAGGCTGCCCATCTGCTTCAGCATGCATTTATACAACTCAGTACAAAGCCATGAAGGTCTCTTTATCTCCTGTTAATCTCTTTTTCCACTTATATTTGGTAATGTGTGGAGACATACTGAATTGCAGGATTTGATTGGTTAATTTCTATTTGAATTTCTGGTGTTAGTCAGCCTCTGTTGGAAGCTTAATAGGTTATAAATCCTTAATAGATTATTCTGATTAGCACAGTGTATCACCTGAAATAGCTCACTAGGTAGTATGTGAGGAATCATTAACAATAGTGATCATCATTGAGATTTTACGAAAATGATAGTTTCCTTTAGTTTCACTTGCAGACAGAAAAGATCTCTAGTTATCATGTCATCAAGAAAAAGATCTCAAAATGTGTTATGAAATTTAAATTGGTACTGTGTTTTCACATACACCAGCTACTTCATTTTACAAGCTTATGCCATCAGCCGTTATGTTCTGCTGGGAAGTTTGGAGGTACCTTTTTCAGTGATTAGTGTCACATTTCAATAAAAGAACTGTTACCGAATCATCACATTTGTTTCTTTGGTTTTACACATAACTTTTAGGTTCTATATGTCAACGTGTGGTAATTGTAACATGACTGATGGAGCAAGATATCTATATACATAGAGCTCTTCTATTAGAGGTACAACTCTTCTAAAAATGCAATGATAAGAAACAAAGAAGTAACTTGGCCTTTCTTTATACCCTTCTCAATAATTCCACTGATTAAAGTAATTTTTTTTTTGTTTAGCTAAGATTTTAATTTTGGATTTCTCTTCCTTTGAAATATTAGAGAATTCTGCCTTTGACATAAGTTTATCTCTCCGATATACATTGGTTTCCTTTATTTTGGCACTTCTGGCTCTGCTGAGGACAATGACAAAATAAAAAAAAATTAACAAAAATACCACACACTTATCTGCCCAGAAACAAAATCAGTCACATAGTATTAACAAACATGATCATTCAGGTTTTTTGTAATCAGTGATGAATTGCCATTGTCTTGAGAACAAATGTGATTTGGACTTATAAATCTATATGAATGTTAACTAGAAGAACTGTTGAATTCTTGCTTTCTTTTATCTATAAAATGCTTTTCATCTATGAAACTTTTATATTTTTTCCAACTATTTTCTTTCCTGTGCTGCTTATGAATGAGATTTTTCAAAGGACTCATACATATGGTTTCTGCTGAAGTCTATGGCAGCCTTTTCAGTAACTTCAATTGCAACAGATAAACTAATGGTAATTTATGACTATAAGTCACAAAAAATCCACTATTATAAGTTAGAAAATATAACAGAATAATGAATGAATTGATCGACAACTTTACTTTTAGTTAGTGTTTCTAGCATTGGGCTTTGAGTCATCACTTTTACTTAATAAACCAAACTTCTGACTGCTGGCATGTACCAGTTTTATTTTTGCTGTGTCCATAACTGCTATACTGCCAGTATTTATGTGAAACAGCTTGATGAAAAGTACATGGATCAGTAAATGATAAGCACTAACCAAACACCAGGAATGTTAGGTTGAATTATAGCTCCCTTATTTTTACTCTGGCTCTATTCAGGCAACTTCTGTCATTGACTTCTTAAGAAAACTTTTTGTTGCTTGGACAAACTAACAGGACAAGTGACACAGTCATTTCATTCAGTTTATTCCATTTTTCTATGCTTTTATACACTGCACTCTGTAACTCAGGGTATCTCACAATACCTCATCACAGATTTCAGTGCTGACAGTTCTTTCAGACAAAGCAGGCGTGACATAAACAAGTACTCTAGCTTTCAGCAAACCTCAAGTGTAAGAAGTAGTGAGGACTGCTGAGGAATCTTGCTTCAGAATAAATTAGTTGCTTTTGTTTTGCAGCACTGGAAGTGGTGTTTTGTATCAGTCATTATTTTACTGGTTGGTCAAATAGGGGCCAGTTAGCAGTTCTACAGTGTCTTCTTCCTGTAGCTCCATTCATTCTGTGTAATGCATAGAATCTGGTAAGAATTAAAGACAACAGCACCATTAATTTATTTTTTTTTTTACACATTAAAATGTGATAGTGCCATCAAGATATAAGCTCGTATCAAAGCTGAACCACCATGTGGAGTTGTTACAGAAGTTTGACTACTCATGCAGTGTTTCTGATGTGTGAAATGGAAAGGGAGAGAGGGGAAAAATTGGCAAAAAACACCTGCTTGTTTCAAATATGCTCAGAAGAAAGTCTCTAGGATTGAGCTTAGTATTTGCTAAATTTGCCCTATTTCTGCTTCCATATATTGATATGCAACAGGAGAAAATTGCATTTCCCTTCTTCTTAGCTCTGTTATAGTTACATAACATAGCAGACTGACCTGAACATGTTTTTACATAGAAATGGAAAGTAAACCATTGACTGTTGAAATACCTCTGCACTTTATTTTACTGTAAAAACCTCACTTTGAGTATTCAGCATGATTAGATGAATGAAATAGAGAATGTACAAATGAAATGAAAGATGAGGTGGTGTGAAACCACATCATGAAATCTTCATGAGGAATCCAAAGCACTAGCAGGAGTCAATGCACTTTAACTTGTGCACACTTCCAGAGATACTGAAGAAGATGGTGCCAATAACTTGTCCTCCTTTTTGTGTACTTCCATGAGCATTTTACCCACACATTGGTATACTTTAATAGTTATATGGAGCAGAGAACCCCATCTCCCAACAAAGCATTATGATTTCCTGTAATACCTAGGTTCTTAGGCATCCATTTGAGGCTTTATGTGTCATGATTTTACTATCTAATGAAAATGGAGCCATATTTTCTGTGACCTTTATTTTGTTTACTTGTTTATCATTTGTACTTATGATTACCTCTGAAAACATGTCTCAATGAAAACTCATGGTAGAGTAAAATAAAGTAAAAGTACTCTAAATGATGTAATTAATTTCCATCATCAATTAATGCATTGGAATTTGAACTGATTATTCCATAGAGATAAGTATATAAAAAAGAAATATGCAGAGAGAGGCTGCAATAATCAAATAATTTATTAATCAATTAATCATTCTGCATACATTTAATTAATCATAAACATGTCAAAAACATAGCAGAGACTTTATAGAAATGCATTTGGGATTTTAATCATTAAAAAAGCCAGCTGTTCCTTTGATGGATAAACTGTTCACTATAAAGAAAAATAAATGCTCTTTTTCTCTAGTTTGATAAACTGACAAGAAAAGGCAGGTGACACTGGCCTCTTCTTGTGGCAGGAAGCTTTTAGCTTATTATCAATGCACACTTTTTATTACTTGTTTTTTATGAGAAATATGTGAGATTTAGGCCATATTATTACAATGTAATAATCAATAAAGGCAGATTTTAAATGACAGGTTGGCTCACTTTCTTTTTATTAATGAATTTATATGTAGATAGTGATCCAGAAGAGACACTGAATCACATTCCTTTGGCTTATGTCTATCATCTAAATGAAAACTGAGAAGCCTTGGCAGGTTTCTTTTCCTTGCTTGTCTTGGCTTGCCTTGTCTTTCATCAGGCTAACTGCTAATTCCTTACTATCATTAATATGGTCTCTGTTGATAGTAGCTCAGTATTTCTTACTTACAAGTAAGACATTCCTTCTATTCTGTGTTTCTATCATTACTCTGTGAACTTATTAGTAACATCTAATTTATCAGTTTCAAAGTCCCGTATGTTGGAGATGGATGCCAGTGACCATATATTGTATTAATGAATGAACTGTTTAACGAATCAGCAAATCCTTTCTCTCTCCTCTCTGTGTAGCAATACACAGCTGCCCTTCATAAGTACAAATCCATTTTCTGTAAAAGTCAGAAGGTGAATTGAGCCCAAGCAGTTTAATGCGATGCCGTGGTTATGCATACTGCCTCCTTGTAATCCCTAGATGAGTTGGATGAGTCAGAAAACTAGATGAGTTATTCTTCAAAGTGACTAGTCTTATGTGGATCATCCCAACTATTCTGATTTATTACCTGTTGTTTTGACAGCAGATGATTTATTGTAAACTTTTCAAATCTGGAGAGAAGGCTGTGGGTATCTGTACAGTAAAAATAAATGTATAAAACATAGAACAGCTCTGAGATTAAATCACAGGAATAAGAGAAAGGCAGAGGCACGATGGGCTGATCATGAGGAAGTGCAGAGGCCAGTCCTGGGCTCAGGCAAGGTTTCAGAGTAGAGCTTAATTTCAGTGTAATCCACATATTCTTATATTTTTATTAAATTCAAGATAACAAAAGAATGATGAATTTGAAACTCTAGATTAACAATCTAAAAAATGGTTTATTTCAAGGAAAAGAAAATTGTTCAGAGAGCCCAGATATTTTTTGCTGGAAATGTTTTATTTTGAAAATGAAAATGCCATGGAGCATAGAAATATGTTTCATTCTCAGTTTGCAAGGAAATTAAAACATGCTGAGCATTTTGAATTATGTAACAAATATTAGCTAACAAGTAATTTTCTTCATTTTCTTTATTATTTAAAGGAAATCACTTTGTTTCTTCCTTATTAATCACATTAACCTTCTGCATAACACCACAGTAAAAGTACCATTCACAATTTGTGACATTTGCAAGCTTTTTCCATGGCAACTAGCAAAACACTGCAAATTCAAATTTATATTCAATTTCTTTGTAATCTCCCTTATGCTGTTTATGCTTTCTTCCCTCCTGCTCTATGGATTATGCAAATTGTCATCTTTAGTTTCTCATAAGGCTGCTCAATTTACTTGACTGTTCCTCTTTCCCTATTTTTATTTATTTATATGTGATATAAACACAAATATTAAGGATTTGAAAAATATTAGTAGATATTCTTTTCCCTTAAT
>JAUBOD010000158.1:33274-48048 GCA_032353885.1 Nothura maculosa
TTTTATTTATTTATATGTGATATAAACACAAATATTAAGGATTTGAAAAATATTAGTAGATATTCTTTTCCCTTAATGTTCCTTTGTTTTTTCTTTATTTTAGTTCAAAAATTCTTGTTTTCTGTTCAGATGATAAGAAAATATACCAAATATGGACATATTAATTCTGGGGAAAGCTTTTATTTAAGCTTTTGTGAAACTGCCTTTCCAATTAACCTTTTCAAGTGCAATTGTGTGGGCAATTTTATTCAACACATCAACAATTTAATTTACAATGTTTAAATTTAAACCATCACCAGTCAGGAGTCAGACCTTGTAAGAAACAGGAGAAATACAACATGAGTATTCAGATTCATGTTCTTAAAAATAATAATGTTGCCTACTACTTAGAATTACATGTATTTAATGCTACCTGATTCATCTAATGTGAAAAGGAGCCTTCTCATGTTTCTATCTCAGGCACTTCAAGCTGATTATTTTATAGAAGACAGTAAATGCTTTCACAGTTTCAAAGGCTAATTACTTGTGTCCACAATATATGAAAATAAGGACCAGATCACTTTGAAGTTTGAAAGAGTTTGTAGATTACTTTGCTAATTCACAGTATTCCAGCCATGAATGCTCAGGTTGTACTAGTCATATATTAATACAATTTTAGATTTCTGGGATAGAGGAATTGGATTTTTTTTTCAAGAAGTCATAAAATTTCGTTTACTTTTTGTCTCTGCCAAAAAACCTAATCAGAAGGAAAATATTTATCAGGTGAACATAGTATTTCACAAGTTTGTAAGTGAAGTTATTATGTCTCCCCATATTCGTATATTGCCAATGCAACATTCCAGGTTTTTCTTTTGGAATGAAATCTGCCCTATGAAAAGGGTGCAAGTGAAGCCTTATAATTTCATAGCACTCTTGACTGAAATGATATCTTGAGAGAAATCTTCTATCAACTTATTACATTAATTACATGACATCTTAAAACATTTAATCACTGTATACACTTCCTTCTCTTCCTTATCCCTTAAATATAAGCCTCTGCCAGAGGATCAGTGTCATGAGCTTGGGGACAACATGAAAGACCTTTCTAAAAAAACATATTCTAGCCTTCTCCATAAAGAAACATAGATGTTCCCTGGCAAATCAAAGGAATCTGCATATGAAGCACCCAAGTCCAAAATAAGGCTCCCATAGTGTTCTTGTTCAGTAGGACCTGCTTCGTTGTCCTAACAAAGCTGAAGGTGCTGCTGGAAAGGGAGGAATATCAGTTCAGACCTTTGGGCAAAAGGAATTTTCTCGGTGTCCAATAAGCTGTAAATGTAGATACCCACTAATTTAAGTGCAAATGGAAAATTGTGAACAACTTAAAGAGGAGTTGACTGTAGGAGGAGACTTGGTGGCACTTTAAGCAGTAGATGATCTTTTAGAAAGGATTAAAAAAATATATGGAGAGTAGAAACATCTGAGAAACACAGAGAATTAAACACAATTTAATGTGCTCCTCTTTCTTTACCTGATGAAAAACCCCATCTGAGATACAGCTTCTTGAACCCTGCTGATTTCCCTGCTATTCCTGTTCATATTTCCATTTCTTAACTTGCAAAAACATATGGGCAACATTTCATACTGGTGCATGGCAAAGTCAAACCTTATAGCTTATCTCCTTAATCTTCATAAGAAGTATATGTTCAATAGTTTAAAAAATCAAAACAAAAATAGTTCTCATCAAAAGTACATTTGTGTCTTGCTTAGATTGAGATTTTGGAATACTCAAAGGTCTAGAGTGGAGTGGAATCACAGAATTTTCTAGGAAATAAATGATTTATTTTGCAAAGCAATACTGAACCAGCAGTGTTGTTATAAAACATGTCATTTCAAGTTCTACAGCATTATAAGAGCAGAAATACTTTTGTAATGCACATTTTTTTGTGTGTATTTTAATTTACAGCTCCAGGTGTTGCTTCAGATTATCAGTGATCCCCTTTCTCTCTAATCTTTTCCTCCTGACTTATACAAGTGCTGACTGTTTGGCAAAAAAGTGGATGGGGAAACAAGGAAGAAAAATATATCAAAGAGCAGAGGTAGCATTCCAGCCTAAAGAACATAGAAGGATTTTCTTATAGCTTATGTGAAAGGCAACAAGTTACAATCTTTACAGCACTTTAGAGTGCTGTAAGCTCGGTAGAATACCATCTTTAAAACCAGTTTCAGGGAAGTTCTGTCATATTCCCTTGGAAAAACAAACAAGCAAGCAAAGAAAAAGACAACAACAAAACCCACTCAAAACTAATTCTAAAGTGTGGGAGTGAAATTTTCAGCAGAGCTCCATTACTCAGTGTAATAATTGTTACTTTGAACATCTTAACACATGTTTTGTTCTTTCTATGTTTAATGTGATTCTGTAACTATGCTTCTTTAAACTTACCAGCATTTCAAATGCTTAAAACTTATGCAGTGTCTCTTACAAGGAAACATAATAATCTCTGAAAAATTCTTACGTCAATAAAAACATGGTTTCAGGGAAAGGCAGTAGGTAAATGCTGACAGAGTAGAGCTGAAGAAGCAAATAAGCCTTTAATATTGGTATAGATATGGTGATGTAGTAGGTTTAGTGCAGAAAATCAAGGTCCATTGGTTAGTGCTGATGCTGCCTTATCAGGCTTGGAGAGAAAGAAAAAACTTAAAATACAGCTCATCACCCACGACCTAATTACAACTGTCTGGAATCATTTGTATTTAGAGCAAGGGCCACAGAGCCGCAGCGAATTTACTTAGATAAACACACAGCCACACAACATGTGCTCAGCTCTGCTTGCTATGGGTTGTGGCATTCTTCTGTTATGGCTGTTTGTAAGATGGGTTAAATTAAGCTTGAAATTGCATGAGAGAAGTCTGGCGCAGGGAAACCATGCAAGTGTTCAGGCAACAAGGCAGGGTAGCACAAACTGCCGCTTGGTGCATAAGATGATCTCGAGCTGCCTTACCTCTATTCAGGGCCTGTGAAGAGAAGAAGCAGAATTACGTCATTCAGCAGAAATCCTCAGTATGTTTGCCTGCTTTTGTCCTCCTGTGTTAACTTGTCTGTAATGCATGTTTGGGAGTGAAATGGAAGGATGCTGCTGGCAGACACTGTATACGCATAAGTAATGGCATAGCCAGTGGCAAGGCAGTGATAGCAGGGCTAGTCTCCTGCCTGCTGCAGAATGGTTGATCAATAAGTTACTTTTATTCAGAAACTCTAGACAGGATATACTGTTTATACTGAATATACTGTACCCTAACCATAGACCTCATATGGCTATAAACAGTTTGTTTGGCGTATGTAAATTTTCTGAAAAACAGGCCATTATTTACATGTATATGTAATAATAATATCATTACTGGATAGCAGAGTTCATTGGTCATAGACTACAGACTACCATAGAGAGTAGGGTCACATAGACTAAAAGTTAAACTAGTATCTGAATATTTTACTTCATTGGCAAAATTATACAAGCCATTTTACTTTAAATCACCCTGATATCTTTTTCTCTAAAGTTTTTCAAAAAAAAAAGGATTAATAAATGAGAAATATATCAGTGCTGGAAGGTATTCTGCCCTTGAAAAAGAATCCTGGATATATATTTTAATGAAATAGTATTTTTAAATACAACTTAAAAATACATTATTTTAAAACGTCAAATGAAAACTTAACCTTAAGATATGCATATGCATGAATGTGGTGGTTGGAAGGAACTGCTATGCTTGTTGAGAAGAACTTCTTATTTCTTCAGATCTTTTTGAGATAATCATTCTCAAACATTAAGTCTGTGGTAAGAGAAACTTCTTCTACCTGGAATTTTAAAATGTCAAAAAGGATGAAAATAACCACAAATGCATTTTCTCCTACTTTTTATTTTTCAAAATGAAAACCAATAATTTTCTTGAGGTGAATGTGATCCAAACCAAATTGATTAATATGTAGTATTTTGCTTGTTTCATTATACGTCTAGCTCTTTACCGAACCTACTACTCCTATGACATTGTCTGCCTCATTTTTAAGATTAGGAGTTTTAGATCCCTTCAGATAGACTCTCAAGTAGCTGTCCAGATGTATTAAAACCTTCAGACTTCTTAAGCTTTTCAACTCCCATTCCAAGTCTAGACGAATTGCTCGGACACACATTTTAGTGCCTGCATAGTGACTAAGCCTCTGTTTAATTGCAACAGGTGCCCTGCTCTCGCTGCACGGCCCAGGCCCTGAAACCTGAGACTTTCCTATAGGAAAGTTGCTTCTGAAATTTAACTGGGGATAGAGCACACAGCTCAGTGCATGTGCACGTTTGGCACAGATATGCCTCTTTACTACTTGGTATTGGAGCAAACTTTGAACTTCTGTGTTATATGTGTGAAGATGGAAATCTTGATACCTTTATTTGATGTTGCAAACAGCAATGAAAAAAAAGAACAAGAAAATTAGTCGTGAGATATATTGCTCAGTTCTGCTTCTTTGCATAGCAGTCCTACAGCTTGTTCTATGACTAAGAAGGAAATCAGTTTAGATTTCCCTCACAAACATGACTTAAAGAAGCAATTACACAAGAACAGTCACAGGACAATAGCGGGTAATCAATGGCCTGGTAAAAATGATAAGCAGAAAAAGCAAGATAATCTTGTTATGCTTCTCCTTTTGTCTCATATTTCTCTCATTCCATTGAGAAAAACATATCAAATAAGACATATATATCATAAGATGTAAGATAGTCATTTTCATGAAAATCTGCTGAATATAATTATTTAACATTATTTAAACAAGTTTAGTATAAGTTTTGTGACTTTGACAAATTTACAGTAACTTTTACTTTAACAATTCTTTACGGTAAATGGTTTTCTTAAACAATTCTTTTTTTTTAAGACTACCTGTGAAAAGCTGACTTGAGTATTTAAAATTAGGCAATGTCTGTCTGATTTCTAATATGAAACATTATAATTGTTGTCTGCATGTGGATTTAAATGTGTTCCGTTTACTTGATCCTTAGTCTTTTCATATCTTTCTATATATTTTAACCCTCCAGAAAAGCCAAATTTCCTTCCATAAGGTCTCTAACAGGCTTATTCTTTCACAGCTCTAAAGATTTCTGCCATGTATTGCCTCAGAAGTAGTACAAATTTTTAACCTAAAATTCAGTCACAAATGCAATGATAGAATCTCTTACAATAAGGTACCTTCTCCCATATGAATATCCCTAAATCTACGTGTTTTTCTCTGGGAGTTTTTAGAGAGCAAAGCCTTTACACATTCACACATCATGAAGCAAACAAAATACTTTGATCTACAGCCAGTAAAAGATTCATTTTAATTTTTAGGTATTACTGTGAGGTGAATTTTACAGAAAATGCTTATTCAGGGACAGCCAAAACAATTTGATCAGAAAAATGAGTTTTTGAAAAAATCTATGTGATACACTTGCTTTTTATTAACTAGGAAACCTGGGCTGCATCTTTTCTTCTACAGTACAGGATAAATAATATATTTCAACGTATTCTCCTAAATCAAAATTCTGACCAGTGGTAGGGTTATGGATTTTATTTCATCTTGAACCACATAACTCATTCTCATGCATTAGATCACAACTGATTGGAAAGCTAGGCTTTAGCTGGCTTTGAGCCAACTGAACTGAATCCCGAGAAAGTGCTAAGCTTTGACATGTTACCCTTGAAAAGAATGGGCAAAATAAAATTAAATTTTTTCTACTGGATTTGAACAGTTTACACTACTTGAGAAGTAATTAGTATGGGACATGCAAACTGATCTATTTTCCAGACCACTTGTTTTTAACTGTTGATTATAGATTTCAAAAATGAGGAAAAATCTTCATAGAGAGCAGTTGTTTAAATTTCTTCACTTTACCAAGAAGTACTAAATAGAAGACAATAGAGCTCTGAGAGTCATTCCTCTGTTGTTTGTTTATGACAATCTTTAATTCGATAAATATGCAAAAAAGAAAAAATCATACCTGAATTATCTCCTTAATATTGATAATATTGGGAGTATGATAGGTAGTTATTTGCCCATATCTTCATAGTTTGTCATATCAAGTTCATCTCAATGTTCTTTTTTGTTGTTTTACCCTTTTATTTAGGGCCATTCCAATGCCTGTCTTATGTCCAGATGTTTCTTCAAAAAATACATTCTATAAAGCTCCAGTAACCAAAGATTAGGCTTTGCATTACAGAACTCAAGAGCTGCAGCATAGGACTGGAACTACATTGATAACCAAATCCTAGACTAGGGTCTACTGCTACTCTTCCTGCTTCCAAAGAGTTTGCAAACTACAGCAGTTGTGTAAAACAATGCACTCGGGAGAAATTTGCAAGAGGAAAACTAAAAAGACAAGCGTAATTAAGGCATATGAATTACACTTGGATAGTCACTGATAGTAAAAATGAGACTATGTAATGCACAGGATAGAGCCAATAAAAATGTTTTTGCACTGTAATGATAACTTGATGCAATAAAAAAGCAAGTAATATTTGGAAGTAGAAAAAAAAAAAAGAGATACTATTTTATTTATTTATTTATCGCCTCCACAGCTGCCTTCTGGACTTTCTCTTTTCTGTATGCTTTATACCATAAGGAGTACTAAAAACAGATATCCGTAGCCTGCCACTGATACCAAGTGGTTAGGGTGTCACTTTGGTAATAACCATAATATACTAAGTTTAAATAGCTATTCTTATTTCATTAGGTTGCAAATTCCTACTGTGCTGCTTCTCCATGCAGTGAAACAGCGAGATTCTCCTACCATGAATGGCAGAAACACACATCTTTTAGTTTACTAAGCCTCATGTATTTAAATGATCAAATAAATGGATTCCATCTTTCCCATCTGGTATCCCTGACATGTTTAGACATTCAGACAAGCTTTAATAGATACTGTGTGGTTGAATAGTAATTTAACAGAATCACAGAATCAAAGAATAGTTGAGACTGGAAAGGACCTCAAGAGATCTTCTAGTCCAACCTCCCTGCTCCAGCAGGGACACCCAGAGCATGTGGCACAGGGCGGCATCCAGGTAGGTTTTGAAGACCTCCAGAGAAGAAGAGTCCGCAACCTCCCTCGGCAGCCTAATCCAGTGCTCTGTCACCCTCACAGGAAAGAAGTTCTTCCTCATATGGAGATAGAACTTCTTGTGTTTCAACTTATACCCATTTACCCTTGTCCTATCACTGGCCACCACCGAGAAGAGCTCGGCCCCTTCCTCCCTACATTCTCCCATCAGATGCTTATACATATTGATCAGATCTTTTCTCAGTCTTCTCTTCTCCAGGCTACACAGACCCAGCTCATTTCGTCTTTCCTCATACAATAGATGCTCCAGTCTCTTAATCATCTTTGTTGCTCTCCACTGGACCCTCTAGAAGCTCCACATCCCTCATGCTGGGGAGCCCAGAACTACACCTAATACTGCAGGTGTGTCCTCACCAGAGCAAATTTATGTTATCCGAGAGCAACAACAAATCAGAAAAGTGAGGAGAGTCCACAACCACAACACTAAAGATGCAGTTTGTCCCACCCACTTTTAATTATCAGTAATGTAGGTGTTTACAAACAATCATATTTTCTGTACTCCACCTTCTAGGCTGTTCAGAAGCAGAAGCAAAATAGTTGCAACAGCATCTGTGTTTATCACACTATTATTTCCAAAGTTATTAGCATAGGATAGTTGTGCCTCTCAGTGAATAGCAGTAGGATGTCATTATGCCATTATTTTCCAAAGTTACAATGTTTACTGCCTCCTTCAGAGTGAGCTGGTCACTCAAGTCCTTTACTCACTGGTGTTATACTTCATGGAACATACACTTGAGATAATGGAATGAAATGAATGCACAGAATAAAGGACTTTTTCAAAAAAAAAAAAAAAAAAGGTTGTTTTCTTTTCTTCAGATGAATAATTCTGCATTGGATGAGGGACCAGACCAAATATCTTAGAGAAGGAAGGCACAACTGTAACAAGCATTTCCTTGCACTGTGTGTACTTGTAATCAGGACTGTAGAGCTGGCAGGTATTATGGTAGTGGGGCTATGTTAATGAATACATCAAGCAGGTGAAAATGAACTGGAAGTTTATTGTAAAAGAAAAAGCAACAAAAAGATCCTGGAGTGCAGTAAGAACCTAAGGGATTGTGCAAAATCATGCTAAGCAGAATGAGATACAGAGAAAAACTAGAAGGAAGATCGCAATGGACTACAATATCTGGAAAATGCTAATATTTACGATAACCATAATCCAATAGATAGGAATTGTCCTTTACAACCATAAAAGCCTCTGTTTAAAGAAAGGGACACTAAAGCTTATGAGCTTTACTCTTATAACAGCTATGTTCTATAAAGCTTACAAGCATGGTGTCTGATATGAGGGTTAAAATAAGTAAGAGACAGATCACAGAAACACCTATAATTAATTTAAACAAGTGTATTTTCAAAACTTTGTGCATAATATCTCTGCTCACATCAAATGCAGTGGTACTTACTCAACTTTAAACTTCACATAGGACTTTGAAATTATTTCTCCCTCGGGGAATATAACATAAGAAAGTTTCAAAGTGTTTCATGCACAGCTGTACAATATCTGATTTTTAAAATGACTTTCTAGCTTATAATTTGTCTTATTCCCTTTCACTATTTTGTCTCTAAAACCTAGTATACAAGCAATAGATTGAGAAATACTGCATATTTTATTCTATGTGGATTTAACAGATCGGGTTTCTTCTATTGGTTATTTTTTTATGCTTGTTTATAAATCACTTTTTCCATTTTTTGCTAAAGTTTTTTTTTAGTAATTTTTGCAGAGTTTTATAGAAACCATTGCATACTATTTGACAGTAAGGGACTTAATGACCCAGGCAGTCCATGGCTCTTGACATACTTTTCCTCTTATAGATTGAAAACTGCAAGAGATTTATGTCCTGCATAATTTTGCTATCAACTGCTATTTAACAAACTGCTGTTTTGCTATTACTTAATAATCTCCCATTACTACAAAGTCCTAGGGAATCATCTACATATATACAGTCCATAATTTTGTGCACTGGACATATTATAAACAGCTTCATATTGGAGATAACGAAGATGCTTATGAAATGGGTGGAGTGCAAATGTGGAATACAAGGAGCTAGCCTGTGAGATCATACATTGGCCAAGATCAAAGGCTTGTCTTAATGATAAGGAAAAATTGACTCATCAAAGCATTGTTTTATCTTTATACCTACAAAATATCAGTTCGTTTATTTCAACCACAAGGGGAAAAGGAAAAAAATAAAAAGAAGAAAAGAGGAAGGTGGAGAAAAGAGGGGAGAGAGGGAAAGTAAGGGAGAGATAAAAGTGGAGAGCAGTTAGAGAGAGAAAAAGATGGTGATAGGAGGTGGGAATCTCTCTGGGAACAAGAAGATAATGAGGCAGAAACTTAGATAAGTACAGAGTCTAAAGTGTTTAGCAAGATTTTCTAGCCAATATGGAGCTGTTAGGAATCCTAAATTAGAGTTGGAGAAGACTGTCATGAAAAAAAAATTCTTTTCAGTAAAACAGCTTCATTTATCACTCAGACTGAGAATACTGGTCTGCTCCACTTAGGAAACGACACCAAAGTGAAGTGAATAAAAAGTCTGTGCAACTCAAGTGGCTGACTTCCCTAACTCTGGTACTTGCATATCATCACAACTGTTACATAATTGAGAGGTACATATTGCATTCCTTGGAGAGACAAGGGTGTTATATTACAGAGGAGAGAGGAGATGATGGTTCTACAGGGATCCTGTGACTTCAAGGCTGGCTTTTGGCTGAATTTCAGAAAAAGTACCAAAGCCTGTCTTCAGCAATCTTGTTTACTCCCACACCCAAGAATGTAGGTCTAGAAGAGAGTCTTCATTTGAATTGTTTATGAACTGCATATGATCAGAGAGGCAGGAGTTAGCCTCCGTTTCAGATAGTCAGCCATTCGTGTGGGTGGTTCAATCAGAAAACAAAGCAAGGGAAAACATGCATAAAATCTAAGCCTTTTCCATAGCTTAGACAGCAGGATAACATTCCATTCTGTCAGAACGACTGTGTTCAGCAACCTACCCTCCACACTCTTTAATCTTGTAATTTAATTTCCTCTTGCTAGTTTTCTTCCACATATGGTATAGGCATACCTGTGTTTAATACTATGCATAACCTAAATAAAGATTATTAAGATTACAATAAATAAAACTGATTTTCAGCATTGTACAAATATTGTTGGTTTAACTAAAGATGATATATATAGCATAAAACTAGAACAAACGTGTAAGAGGACATGGTCAGATGGCTTACACTATCTGGACTCTGCCAAGCACCTCCTCATGTCAAAAGCTGACCAGAGTACACTGAACATCAGCATCTCCTCTATTTTCAAGAAATAGTTCACTAAAATTCAGTAGAACTGGCATGTTAAAAGGGACATAGCCAAAATAGAAAAAGATGTTCTGATTTATCAGCTCAGTGCAGCATGTTAGGAGAACCCCTCTAAACTACTAATTCCTTGATTTTTGTAACATGCTCTGTCTTCACTTCCCTTTTATCCCATTTTATCTCCCTTTTGCTTTTTGCTTTTTTCTTTTCCTTTTTCTTTCTTCTCTTTTCTTTCCTCGTGTTTTTCATTTCCCTTTCATTTTCGGTCTTCTTTTTTCCTCCTTCTGTTTTTCTTTATGACTCTCTCACCATCTTTTCCTTTTCCTTTACAACCATCTTCCCTTCTTTCTGCCTCAAATAAATGGTATTTCACAACTCTGTGATATATTCAGCATTTTTTAAATAAGTGTGAATCAGAAACGACACTCCTCATTCTTGCAGGAAAATATATTTGACAGTGTAAGTTCTCACAACTATGTAACTGACTTCCTTCTCCTGTATAGAGTCCTGCTTAGCTATGGAGACTTAACACCAATATAGTTCTATCTAGTGTAAATCACGGTGGAGTATTCAGGTCATTCAAAAACCAGATGAATGTGATATTCTGTCCTTACTATGCAACTAATAAGAATGAATTTTCAGTACTTTTGTATTTACAAGTCTTTATAACAACAGAAATGTTAACATTAAAGGTCTTGAAAGAGAAGGAGGAAACTTTATGTTTCATAGACTGTGAATTCTAGAAGTGAACAAACCAATTGGACCTTGTCTAAATTACATTTCTCTTGAGGCAAAGATCCAAACCATTGGCCTGAGAATGAAGACAGCCTCCCTCCACTTTGTGATACATTCTCCTTGATGAATAAGAACGAAGATTGATTAAAACCTAAGGTCACATCATGTGTCTTCCAGTAATTCAAGATCAGAGAGTTACCAAGCTGCTTTCAAAAATATAAAGTGAAAAGGTTTCTATCTGTGGAATATCGATCTGTGTCTTAATTTGGTCACCAGCAGTGCTGTTGTTAATATCGTATTGATGACTGAGCATTCCTTTTTAAATATTATGCATATAAAGAATTATACAAAGACTGAATAGCAATGATCCAAATGCATATTGCTGAATCTAAAAATCTAGATTGAAAAGGATATAAGGTACTGAAGAGATTACATTTAAAACCAAAATTCATGGGAATACAAAATATCCAACAGCAATGCCAGAAATATTATTGAAAGTGTAGTCCTAAGCATAACAGCAGCAGAGCTTGAACTAGAATAGTTTCTATAAGTGAGTCTGAGTGCTACAAACCTTTTTCAGTACTTGTTGCCACTTACAGAGTGTATTATGCCTAAGCAAACAAAATGAGTGATAATACTCCTGTCTTTCCTGACCTACATAACAAAATGTACACTTGCCGTGTTCCAATCAATTCTTTTGCTACCCCAGCTGCTTCTTCCATTTGCAATCAATGAGTTTGCAGATGAATAGCTCATTCCCTTTTTGCCTTGATCAGAATGAATATGGATTTGTTCGTGAATTCAACACATTTTTTGCTCTAATGCCAGACGGAATGAAAGGATGTTTCTCAGCTTAGCAAAATGCCTGCAAAATGTTAAAGGTCTTCTTCCAGTGGAAATCAAAATTTATGCTTTATTATTTTAATTAACTCTTTATCAGGCATTAATCTAAAATGTAGAGTTGGTTTACAGAATTCTCAGATGAATCCAGCATGTGATGGCTTCAAATTTCATATCATTGGGGATTTGCTGTTGATAAAGATGGGACACCATTACAAATTGTGAGGAAAGTTGGGTCTACATATGTGATGTTAAGGAGGAAAATAGCAGTCATTGACAAGCTCTTGGCAAGACTCTGTATTGATGACTACTTTCCCATATTCCTTGTTGAGCTATCAAAAATTCTGTTTCTTTTTCTTGTTTGTTTTGTTTGTTTTTTAGTTTTCATCTTAGCAGCTTGCAGCTTTAAAATGATTGGGCAGGAAATTTCAAAAGTAAATACATTGTTGAAGAGTCAATTAACAGTCAACATTAGTCACCTAAATCCACATTTAAGCATTTGAATACACCTGACCTGGTTTTCAAAAATGCTGAGCATCAACAATTCTCAGTGTCATCAGTTAGTTAGTAAACAGCTACAAAACAAACAAGTAAAATCACTCAAACAATATATTACATTCTTCTACAAAGCACTCTGACCTTAAAAATCAGTTTCCTGCAAGGTAGGAGAATTTTCTTTTAGTTATGTGCTTATGTATTTTTTACAAGACTTCAGTACACTTAGAGAACAGATGGAATATTCCCTTGCTCAGTGAAGAGGTAACTAACTAAATACAAAGACACGTAAATACTGGCTCTTAGTGCTGACAACATACTATATTTAAAAAGTATTTGTAACATGTAATGATTAATGGCCTAATCATTAAAGTTGGTGTTATACTAGCACCCATGCAGAACCCCAACAGTGGTACACAATTTGCTTAAGTATTACATACTTTTCCCATAAAAATAACATCAGCAGTAAGCACTTTTAATTAGGCTGTACCTAATCCATGGGTGGAAATTGAATTTTAGTTGTGCTCATCAGTCTTGAAAACAAGAAATCCTTAATGTAGTCAAAAAGCCATTAGGAAGACGTAACAGAACTTGAATCAATTTGATGATATTCCACTGTGTACCATTTTTTCCATCCATATTAAGCCACAGTAAGGTCAGTATGATTCTACTGATTATGAGGTTAACTTATCCAGGTCAGGATTTTATAAAGCCTTCAGGATATCATACCTAAATAACTAAGCATGTTAAGAATGTTTTGTACAGCCACAGAAGTCAGAGGATATTCAAAGAGGGTAAAGTAAAAGACTCTGAGGGTAAGAGTGTTCTTATATTCTCTGTACTAATCAGCTAGAATTTCTTCTTTTTTTGTTTGCAAGATGATAGTAATTTTCCATTTGATTTCAAATGTGACTTTTTTAATGCTGCCATCCTCTCTGATCATACTGAAATCTCATGTCCACTCAGGCTTTTCAAGTGCTTTATCTTACTTGTTATGCAAACAATTCATATTTTTTCCTCTGTTTTCTATTTCCAAGATAGCATTACTGTACATAATAATGTGACACTTATCTGGATAATGATGTGACACTTATCAGCATTATCATGGTAGCAAATGCAGATAGTGAAAAGAGAGGTAGTACAAATGATAACTTCTGAGTAATCAGGGTTCTTTTCTCTTGTTGATGCTGACATATATGAAATAGTCTGCCTTGACTTGAGGTGCAACCTGAGAGTTTCAGTGATAGCTTTCATATACACGGGGTAATTTTTTCAGACTTTTGTTGTTAATACTAATCATTTCATGGCAAGCAATGATACATTTAAACAAGTTTCCAATCAACTTAGGAGTCTCTTTTCATACTTAATATGATACTCAGGAATGGTATTAAACTGCATGGACTTAAAATATATGTTTGAACTTCTCTCATTTTAAGTTCTGGGATTGCAATACAGCACATGAGAGTCATTTGGGTTTATGTCGTGTACTACATTTACAGAAAAATAAAAGCTAATGATCCCATTTTGTGGTGGCAGGAAGGGTATGTAATACAGCAGTTCCCGTGTGTGATTAGACTTCATAATCAAATGTTCTCACTTGTGGTATAGTCTTCAAAAAGCAGTTATGCCAGATCCATACCAGGTTGAGCTAGAAAAGCAAAGAAAATATACTGCATTAAAATCATGTTTTTTTGCCATGTTTAAGAAAAAAAAAAAAAAAACACACCTGGATTTGTAAGACAACATCAAGCATATGTAAGCTTTTTCCTGACACTTATTTTTCTAACTGTATCCCAAAGCATCCATTGATTCCTATTCAGTCCAGATGTATTGGAACTATCTGCAAAATTGTAATAGTGTAAACATAAGAAGACATTTTTATTTTTATTATGTTTCCTAAAATCCTTTATTTAAAATAATCTAAATTTCAGGTCTTAGCTTACTAATATCTGTAAACTATAAGAGTTGTAGATTCCAGGAAAACATCTCTTCTACTTGAAAGAGCATATCCTTCTGATACTGAAATAGTGTTATAATTTTACCTTATTAGATCTGAAAAAGATACAAATATAGATATCATAAAGAAAAAGAAACTAGTAATGAGATGGAGAGAAGAAACTGATATATTTTATGTGTTTATAAAGGGTATGCTTTGTAAACAATGCCAACAAATGCCAAAATCTCACAGTTAAGATGAATATATTCAACTAGCTCTCTAAGAAGAGATTTCCAGAGTAAAGAAAATTCGTATCAGCCATGGGCAGGACACAATGCAAAAAATGTTTTTTTCTTTGC
>JAUBOD010000158.1:62207-82449 GCA_032353885.1 Nothura maculosa
CTGCATGTGCAGGGGGGTTGGACTAGATGACCTCTAAGGTCCCTTCCAACCTTAAGCATTCTGTGATTCTATGATTCAGTGATTCCTATACTGCATGATAGATAATAACACAAAAAGAGTTATTAACACATATAAAATGATTCTTTATAAAAAGAATTTTTATAAAGTTTTCTTTTTATATGTTAACTGCAACATTTCTGTTTTTTGAACCCAAAGAGCAAAAAACTCACAAATCTTTTTCAATTTAGTTTAGGTGGTCACTTTTATTCCTCTTTTTTGGGGCATGGAGGCTCCTCTTTTCTCACTCGAAGAACTATTCTGTAGATTTTTGAATGTCCCCTCAACCATGCCCAGTGTGTTGATAAAGAACTTTTTGTTCTGTTCTTTAACCAATATTATTTAATTAAATGATGGAGGAAATGGAGGTTGACTTCCTTATAATTATCACCTACGTATTTGCTCATTTCATACCCATGGATTACTTCTACCCACCCAAATTTCAAATCAGTCATAGATTGTCAGATACTGCATGGAAAAAAATGAAAGCAGAGTAACAGACGGTAGAAATTTAATTTGCTTCTCTCCCAGAATGGGACAGATAATAGGACAGGTGATCGAAAGAGTTTCCCTTCCCTTTCCCAGGTAAACTAAATGTTTGTGAGGTTACTGGAATTTGTTGCATTGATACTGTAGGACACTGGTTCCGGCAACATACATTTCCTGAGTCTTACTGAAGTACAGAAAATACAGGTTATACTCCTCCAGGGTGGTATGTTTGTCAACTCCAGCACAGCAGAAGATGGAGACTCTTCAATATAAAGTTTCTAATTGCATTGAAGTGGTTTGATTTTAATTTAATATGCTGTACCTCAATGATAAAATAATTTTATAGCTCTCTCACAAAGTAGAGAACTTTAAGTGTATTAAACTAACGAAGAAAATAGCCACGATCAAAAATTTATTTCACTTTGATGTCTGTTTCATGGTTTTATAATGTGTATGTTTGCAAATATTATATAATTGATATATAAATTAGCAAAAAATTGTATGCAAAACTCACTCTATATTGTCCAAAAGAAAAAAAAAAAAAAGGATTGCAAGTACATGCCAATAGTGCAAGCTTAAAGCAAAACAAAACAAAAAAACCTTTGAGCTACTTCATTTTTCTTTACACTACCATAGCAGAACTCCACTTATCAGAAAAATGCTGAAGAAAAATAGCTGTTTTAGAGCACTGGAAACCTGGCTGTTGTGGAGAAGTCTTCTGAACCTCACAGGTTAGGTATCTGTCTTACTATTACTTAAATTCTTACCTGCAATCTAGCAGAAACGAACTCTAGCTAATTATCAAATTTAACAAATGCATGCAGAGTTGAGACCAGAAAGACTTTTTATAAGATGAGCTTGTCTAATTTTCACCAATTTTCTGAATGTAGGTTTTTTTTGCTTTGATTTTATGCTTTAATTTTCGGAATCTGCATATCAAACTTAAACAAATATACAAAAACTGGCAAAAGACATCTTTAAGACATTTTTTCCCTTCACTTGTCCACAGCTTACCAACTTTCTAGCAGAGCACGAACTACGCCAGCCCAAACAACACCTGTCACATTTAAAGATATTGATAGAAATTAAAACTCCTTGAACTTTAACAGGAAAACAAATGACGAAATGAAAGATTTATGACACTAGAGAATTTTTGAGCTCCTTTAAGTGCAAAACAGCTCCATCCAAACTTCTCATAAAACTTTGACTCTCTAACCTAAGAACTCTTTTGTGACATTCATAAAGGTCTCAGAAAGCACTAATGCCATTTTAGATAGAAAGAATTACTAGACAAAATATACATGACTATGAGAAAAGAGATCACAAAGACAAGTTTGAACCTAGGAAGGTTTTCTCCAATTATCAGACATCATCCTCCTACTGGGAAACCATCACAAGATGATTGCCTTATAAACCCAGGAGGTTCCTGCAGAACATTGCAGATAACTTCTTAACACAGGTGGTTGATGAGCCAACAAGGGGAGGGGTGCTGCTAGACCTGATCCTAACAAACAGAGATGGTCTAGTGGGTAATGTGAGGGTTGGGGGCAGTCTGGGCTGCAGTGACCACAAGATGTTGGAATTCACGATCCTGCATGGAGGAAGCAGATTGAGAAGTAGGATAGCGACTCTGGACTTCAGGAGAGACGACTTTGACCTCTTCAGGGAGCTCCTTGGAGCAGTCCCCTGGGTCAGGGCCCTAGAAGGAAAGGGAGTCCAGGAGAGTTGGCTAATATTCAAGCATCACTTCCTCCAAGCTCAGGATTGGTGTATTCCCACAAAAAAGAAGTCAAGTAGGTGGGGCAGGAGACATGTATGGATGGGCCAGGGGCTACTAGACAAATTTAACGAGAAAAAAAGAGTGTACAGCTTGTGGAAGAAGGGACAGGCCACATGGGAAGAGTATAGGTGCATTACCAGAGAATGCAGATGCGAAATGAGGAAGGCCAAAGCCCAGGTGGAATTAGAATTGGTGAGGAATGTCAGGAACAACAGGAAGGGTTTCTATAAGTATGTTAACAGTAAGAGGAAGATGAGGGAAAATGTTAGTGGGCTGCGGAATGGGGAGGCGGCCTTGGTGACAGAGGATGCCGAGAAGGCAAAGTTGCTAAATGCCTTCTTTACCTCTGTCTTTACTGCTAAGGCCACTCCCCATGAACTGCAGGGCTCAAGTGCCAGCAAAGCAGATGTTACCATCTCTAAAAATTTGAGAAATTTTATATTTCTCCATCTCAATTTGGTTGTTGAAATTTTAAAATATTTAATAATTTGTTATCAAATAAATACATATATACATCTTTTATAAGGATGCTATTAAGACAATTAAATTAAAAGGAAAAAATAAAAGGTAGGTCCTCTCGTTACTTAAAAAAAATCCACAAATGACTATTGCCATCTATTGGTCATGGTTTGGAACTGCAAATAACTATTGCGTAATAAGTTCAACATCCACTTCATGCTCCAACATCCCACCAGTATCGTGACTCTAAGAGAAAACCACTGCTTGCATGGCATCAATTCTTTAAGAATCACTTCAGTGAGATATATGTTTGGAGGAGTTCATATTTATTTTCAAAAATTGAGAGTATACTCTGCATTAACTTACCGGATATGCTTAATAAAGAGGCAAATAGTACTTTTTTTGTACAAGGCAATAAAGGATTTCAATGTCTAAAAGCTACTAACAGTAACACCTACTTTTGCTCTTGTACGGTGGAATCCAAATTTGTGTTTCAATAACCTGGGTTAAGCACATAGGCAAAGGTGAATGACTTCTGAGCTGAGTCCAGAAGAGCAGCAAGAAAATGTTAGAAACCTTTTGTATACATTCAATTGTAGCTCAAATCTCTCTCCTGAAAGTCTAAAGATTTTCAACAGAATAGATGGACCCACTTTTATGTAATATCCCTAATAGGTTACACTTGCAGAGAGAGCAGTAGGGTCAGCTTTTGGTTTGGCAGCAGAGCTACCCTCCAAGAAATGTGCTGTGCCCACTGTGTGTGCTTCATTCTGTGTGCAGGATGGCAACATGAACTACCTCACCTGTTGATATTTGCAGACTATAAATCAAACTGGGGTCCTTCAAGAGGGCAGAAATAGACACCTGGGCATGTTTTTTTCCAGATGGGATGTCTGGTACTGAACCCAAGAGTAATGAATTCTTCAAAAATTCCTTCTTGATTCTATAACTAACCCTTGAAAAAACATTCTCAAATCATAGGAGCTACTTATGATGCAATTTCTAATTGAACAACAATGGAGTTATTTATTCTTCTCTTCAGCATGTTATAAAAAAGTCACAGCAAAGTAATGGTGAAAAGAAAGCATTTTCAATAGCCATTGAAGCTGCCTTTTTGATTATTCCATTTTCATTTTTATCGCTAATTTTCTGTTAGACTTTCCATTAGAAATAGTAAATGTTTGTAATGTGCAAGTATCTGCTGTGGAATCAGCCACTATAAACAATGATTGGTTCATTAAAACAGTGAATTAATGCTCAGGTTCAAAACAAAATAGAAAGAAAAATGCGGCATAGCAGTGTAACAGACCCTTCAAAGAGGAGTTTTGCAGAAAGAATTATTTCTTTCAAAAGGTCACTTTGATTTTTCCACATTTGGTCTCTTTCACTTTCCCCTTAAGTCCCATGGTGGGTTTAGATCCTGATCCTACTGTTCCCACCTCCTGCACCAGGTTCCCCTCCAAGTGAAGCAGGAATTCTCATGGTGGAAGTCAGTCATTCCTTGGGGACAATGTTTCGTAGACAGCTCAGTGTCTTGGGACAGTGTGAGCCTGGACTCCTACACTGAGGGACCTGCGCCGTCTTCCAGTGAGGAGGTCTATGGGAGATAACTCTCCACGCAAGACACTGCCACTTTCCCAGGTTTTGCCATCAAAATGCCATCTAGCCATTGCCCTAGGCAACTTCTTGCTTTGCCTGAGGCCATCCATCCCTCCGGGTGTGAAACTGCACACATGGCAGACTTCCAACCTGAGCTCCTGCTGTCCCTGATGCCTCTCCTGCAGCCCTGCGTCCTTTTCACTTTGAAGTTGTTCATGTACTGCAGAGACTGGGTCTTTCCTGCCTAAAACTCTGACCTGGAGAAGATGTTAATCTCTGTATATATCGTATATCCTAATTTTCGTCTCACTTGATTCACGTGAGCTGAACACAGTCTAAACTTCTACATGTCAGGACAGAGCAGAGGAGAACATCAGCCTTGACAGTTTTTAGCAGGAAAAAACTCCCAGTTAAGCAATGTTTACCCTAGCTAAATGCTGAAGAGATTCTTCATTTTTTGTTACTTTGGTTAAAGATATTTTGTGCAAGGCTGTGTAAAGTACATATTTGGTTGGCTACATCTCTGCAATGTAGCAAGTCAGAAACATGAGGCTTTTGATAATTAAAGTAAAAAT
The DNA here is from genome assembly GCA_032353885.1 of Nothura maculosa. Lineage (NCBI taxonomy): Eukaryota > Metazoa > Chordata > Aves > Tinamiformes > Tinamidae > Nothura > Nothura maculosa. The sequence goes on from JAUBOD010000158.1 coordinate 67,167, forward strand.
TTTAAGCAAAGAAAAGATTTAGAAAGAACTTGAAACATATAATCTCTCTGTCTTTTTCTTGTACCTGGAATTTTGCCTTATGCCTACTGTTAATACAGGTTTTCTTAAAGTGCTTTACTGTGTTTCAGTGAGACAGTTGCAATCTCCATCATGCAGATCGTGGTTGAAAAGAAAGAGTCTGTGCTTTTCACTCTCAAGGACAGAGGGAATGGACTATTTTTCACATCCTATGAGTGATAACGGTAAGGGATGGGAAGTTCATCGAGCAGTTAAAATCTCAGATTCCCACTGAGCCTTATTTCTGCCTATTTATTATCTGGACCTCCTTTATTTAAGAATTCTAACTTGGACCGCGTTTACTATAGCCATGGTTAAACAAAAATATAATATATTCTTATGCAAAGGCTGATATTTGACACTGTTTCTGAATTCTGAAGTGTTTTTTTCCCTCACTCTCTATTTCTAGTCTTTCACTAGATGTCCAGAGATAATTTCAGAAAACATGTGTTGTAACTTGGGATACCTTCACAAGGCTACACTTTTTTTTTTTTTTTTTTAACAGCTAAGATGAAAATAGAAGTGTCGGATCTGAGAAGATATTATTCGCTATGAGAATAATAATAATAATAATTTATAATATAGTGTATTAATAATAATATTTCATTCTTAGAGAATTATCATAAAAGAAAGTTTTTTTAATAAAAATAGTAGAGAAACTCTAATGTTGTCATTGAAAAAGTCACTGGTACCACCCTTGCAAAGATAAATGGTGTTTTCCTACTTTGGTTTATAAGATGTATTATTTCTAAAGGAAACTGCACACATAGTGATTTAAATATTCAAGCCTTTACTGGCACTCTATGTAATATAAAAGCCACATGACAGAAAAAAAAAGATTTATTTTTAATAAACCATTTCTGTTCACATTCTCTTCTGCTGACACAGGACCAGTAATCTAAGGCCAGGTAGAGTCAGGAGCTTTCCTGGTGTGTTTTGTTGCCTCTAATATTGTGTGCACTGGGAGCTGGAACTGCAGAGGGATGTCCACACTGTGGACAAGGGGATGTGGTAGCTTGGCCGCAAGGGCAGAGAGCTTTGGACCCTTTCCGCACTGAACCTGCTCACACACAGTGGAAATCGTTGCATGCACAGCATTTGGTAAAGACATTTTTTTCAGCCTATATTAAACTTCCTGACACCACAGCTGGGCAGTTATTGATATTTTAACCCTTGCTCATGTGTCTTTTAACTGCAGTGCAGTTACGCTGCTGTATCTTTTATTTATGCTAGAAGCCATTTGTTCCCTGTCAACTTGAGTCACAGAATAAAATTCATCGTCAGTGGTTTAGTTAATTGATATATTTGAGTTTGCTATTCCAAAAATCAGCTCAGGTTCATTTTGATTTGAGTTTTTGGTGACAACTAGGCTGCTCCCTGCCTGCAACTAGGCTGCATTTCTTATGTCTGAAATGAAATGATAAAATGGCAATTAGTCTAACTAGTGGATGCCCTGCAAAAATGTTGGGCATCCACTATCTGGATAAGAAGTTACTTGGGAATTCCTACTTAAATATATTAATTTAATTTCCTTATTTTTAATTTTTACATTTAGTAAGCAATCTAGTCCAGTTTTTATAGCTACTCTTTTAGTGCAACACTAAGCATTAGTAAGTCATCTTAAAGAAGAAACAAAATACGGTGACTAGAAGGATGAGAAGCACCTCTGTCTTCGCTTACTTGCTTATGGCAAAATTCCCAGAGCCCATTCTGTACAGGTACTTATTATGTGAAACCTACGGAGTACAAATAGGAAACTGCAGTTTAAGAAAAATGAGTGTCAGGAGATTAGAAATGAAACTTAAACTCCTGTTGGAAGGAAGATAAATCAAAAAAGCATTTTGAATTCTTTTATTTTAAAATATAATAAAAATGACAATCACAAAAAAATATGGGAATAGCAGCCAATATGCTGAATAAGCAGCTGAATAACTACAAGTCTCAGGTGGATTCTCTGCTTATCTTCATTCTCAATTTATTGTACTACATGATGCATTACCAAAGAAGGTGACCAAATTCATTTTTGGAGTGTATACCAGCTTAACGGCGATGTGAATTCATATGTTGTCTTGCAATTTAGCTCACTCCTGACCTGTATCACCCCTGCATTAATTCAGTTTTACCAGCCTCCTTTGGGCAGGGTTTGTAAATCTTACTGAATGTATTCCAATTTATGCAGCTATTTCATGGGGTGGAGGTGGTAGATGGTGCAATGAGAATTCAAGCTACTGGACTCATATTCATTTGTTTCTTGACTCAGTAGATCATTTCAGAGATAAGGTCACTACACTAACTTTTGTGTTTTATATAAACCCAGGCAGAATACAGCTGTAGTAATTATGTCTGGATAGTTTCTGATCTCAAGGGCACAAAGTTTTATTTCATCTAAATATGAAAATACTTTGTGTGCATCAGGAAAAGAAAAGCAGTTGCCAATAAACCTAGTTTGAAAAATGGCATAATGTTGCTTTCTGATATGACAGTCCTGAGAAGATCACAGAGATGTGAGTTATTCAAGTATTTTCTGAAGATGAGTGAGTTAAACTCAGCGATTCAGTAGAGTATGTCACAGTGGAAGTGTACTGAATAGCCTACACATGGTAAATATACAGTGACTATAAAGCAAATATTTCTTATTTGTTGTAATACTATGCTATGCATGAATGGCACTGCCTTATGAAAATTCTTATAGGTAAGGTTTGGTACCTGGTAGTAGAGGGTAATGCAAAAGTAGCTAAGATGCAGGGAGCTAATTAATTAATTCACGTATATTTCACTTCAGATGGATAACAGATGTAACAGTCCCTACATAAACAGCTCAGGTACTGTTTTATTTCTGTATTAAAGTCATATTTTATTCCACATAAAATATATTTATAGTGGCATGTAAATTGAAAAATAATAGTGGATTGCCTTAACATTTCAGAATGATTTTGTTGCAGCATAAGAGCACTTTCTGCATCTTCTTTTTTCCCTCATCTCCTCCTTTTCTCCTTTTAATTCTTTATTCCCTACTTAGTGAAAAACTACAAACTGTGCATATGAATCTAATATAAACTGATTATTTAGACCTCTAAAGACACTAATTATTCACAATCTAATAGTTTCAAGAGGAATCAGAAAATTAAAATGGTGATGTATAATAGCCTTATTCTTTCATCTTTATTCGTAATTTGTGGTGATTCATTTTGGTTCTGACCCTTAACTACTGAAATCAGTGGGCATAGATTCTGGCCCTTGTTGGAGACACTGATACCTTTGAAATCACATTTCAGAAAAAAAAATAGAAAAGAAGAACTCTAAAAAGATGTGCTGCTATCAAAATATTGTGGAGCAGATAGGGCATTTGTATTTTCCGGGTTGATCAACTGAAATGAAGTAAATAAACTACTACTGATTCAGATTGGCAGATGACTTCTCATTTTGTGCTAGTAGAGTTATGGAGCCCAATGTATCAGAAATGTAGTAGCTGGATTTCCTCAGATTCGTAGCTGCTTTGACTGCCTGCCACACCATATTTTCGAAGACAATTTATCTGACTACCTGTCCACATATGGCCTCAAGTTTCCATGAGGCCATGCAAACACTCAAGAATGCTGAAAATGGGATATATTCTGCCTGTCTCCCTTCTAAATGTAGTGAGATAATGGTTTATCTTCTGAATGCTGAATGCTGATACAGAGATTGTGTTTTCTATTATACCTTGAAGAGTTTTGATACTAGCAAGTGATGAATAATGAAAGAGTGTTTCCGTCAGTAATGGCTTTATATAACAAAGTCACTTGACAAAGCAAGGGATTTCAGAAAGTGAGGGGAGCTCTCAAGTTTAAAACTAAAGCTCGAGACACAAATATCTCAAGCACACAAATATCTCATTGCTCTGACTGGGGTAGAATGGCTAATATTTGATTTTTTTTTAGTAGGTTTCATCATTGAAGTATCATTGCATAATCCGAAAAAGCCATTTGGAGGAAGTCTATGCATGGTAGTCACAGAATAGAAGGTTCTTATGAGAGAACTGCTGGAGTGCTAATAGTAAAGATGAAAACATGATGTTTCTGCCAAGCACACAGGCCCATGTGGAAAGTTTCACTCAGGCATTCAAACAGAAGAGTGAGAAAGAAAACTATTTTTAGAATTTTCTATTAGGCTTGGGACTGCATTGAATTTCTAGATTGTAAATAATATTTCAATTATGGCTTAAATATCAAAAACTCTTAATACTCTTGGAAAATCTCCTTTAATATGTTTTTATCTGTCTTTTCCCCTTCTTTTTATTTCTGCGAAGAAAAGGAAAACTCCTTTGACTGAAAATTCATAGAACTTCCAAAAAGAAAGTTTTAGCCTTAGAATAAACCCCGATGAATGATTCAAATGCAACACCAATCTGATACCTGCATTTGAATTGCTAATAATAACAAAATTTGCTGCTCATGCTGCCACTGCTGCTGCTCACTCCTGCTAAGCCAGATGTCTATTATCCATCCTTCTGCACGCAGATAAAATTGCTGTCTTTTAGAAAGCTATTTTCATCATGTACTGCACTGATTTTTAACAGCCAGGGCCAAATTCACATCTGGTGTAAACTCTTTAGAAAGCCAGTGGATTTTACACTAGGAATGGTTTTTACTTATAACATAAAGACAGATTTATCACAGTGTTTTAACATAATCATACTAGATCGTGAAATTAGCCCATGCTCTGGCTTAACCATACTTGGATATTTAAAACTCAGGTGCTAAAGGTGGCATGATGCAATATGTCACTTTTGAGAAAGGCATCTTTTCTTTTTTTCCTCTTTTAAGGGAAAGAATTGCTCACTCTCACGCTCAGCAATGTCATTGTGCTGTTCTGATGTGACTACAATTTTGAAGCTGACTGTCTTTTCTGCCTGTTTATCTATCTTGAATTTTTCTGATAGTGTCTTTCATTGTGGTACCTATGCACTGCTTGTTTGAAAAGTAAAAATTATAGAATTTTTAGTACTGGAAAGAACACAGTAAGGTGTAGCAGTGATAACAAAAACATATGATTACAATTATAGGCTATATCCTACAGTGATCTCGCAGAACATTAAAAACATTGGTTTTATTAACCAAAGAAATAATACTTTGAATTAAAATCTTATTTTACTTGAAAAAGGGCAAACAACAGCTCTGAGAAATCAAGTTACCCAAGAGCTCACAGACCACTGGTAGCACAGTCAAGAACAAATTCCTTGTTCCACTGAAGCTATTTTGAAATACAACAGAAAAAGAAAAACTTTTTCATTTTATAAGGCTTCGGATTTCATATACAGTTTAGGATTTCCTTCATTTGTTTCAAATTGTCATCTAAAGGTACTAGCCATGATATGGTGAGATTTCTAAGTATTTTGGCTTGTGGTAAAATTCTTTTAAAAAAGCTAAACAAATCCTACATTGAAAAAAAGATCCATAACTAGTGTCTGAAAATGGTATATATTATATGAATATTTCCTCAGAAATGAAAATAATGCTATTGCTTGTAGTGGTTTACATACACCTGCTCTTTTGCTACACAGCATTATTAGGCACCAGCAACTTTTACTGTGAGTACCAAGTGATCTGTATTTATCTTTTTCACCTAAAATAATTCAAAATTAATCTTTTTTTTTTTTATTATTCCTAGCCCAGAAACACTACCTAGCACCTTATATAACATGAATTGTGTTTATATGTTTATGATAGGAGTGATGAGAACATAAAAATGTACTTTTTAAAGTTTTGTTTCTTTAGTGCTAGATTTTAGTAGTATTGGCCCATGATTTAGACTGACTTCATTTAGGAAGTAGTGTTTAGATTACACTGCAGGAAAAAAAAAAGAAAAAAAGATGGATACTTTGGCTTGATATAAAGTGATGTTTCACTGTCAGAAAAACATCTCTTCTTCACTGCAGTTGTTCTCTGTGTAAGGTTGATGTTATTAGTGAAAAAGGAGTTGGTAAGTGCACTGGATTCAACTCTGGAGAGGCTGAACATTCTTTCAGTGCATTTTAGCATGGAGATAATACTTGAATCATCTTGAATTTACTGCAAGGGAACACTCCAAGGGGAACATGAGTGAGGAAACCTCAAAGCTGAAGGTTTCGTTTTATACTTTCAACCAAACCTCATGAAGGAGTTGCAAAAGTCAGCTGAATGTAAGACACCAGCAGGCAAAGTTATGATGCATGATATTTTCACTCTAGGAAAAACTAGGACAATATAATTTTTCTACAGACTAGAAAGCCTCTGGAAATCAACTTTTTTATCTTTTCCTTCTTATTTACTAGTCTTGGAGAAGGCAACTACTGGAAAAAACATACTGTATCAGAAAATGTTGCTAGTGTTAAACAGCTGTAATTTTTATGAAAGAGGCAAAAGATTGAAAATATTTTGTATTTTTTTCATCCTATTTAAATTTTCTTCTTTTCACAAATGTTTTACAATTATGTTTTGAGTTCAATGCATTTTACCTAGCTCAGTCTGGATGGCATTTGATTTTCTCTGTAGACCTGCTTTCTTTTTCATTCAGTTTTGAAGCTGGTTTTCTGAAATACAGTCTAAGAACTTGCTTGGAATTAGAGTAAGGCAGAAAGACATTATTCTATTTCTTTTTTCTTTAAGGATTATTTTAGTTCCCAGCTTTGCATTTTTGTACCCCAGGCTTAATCAAGGGACTTGTTAGTCTAAAAATGTACAGAAAAGTATGATCACTACTAGGCTATAATTTACTTTACAAATATTCAAGTCATGTAAGTCTCTTCAGATGGAGTCAGCGCAGTCCTTGTATTGAGAAATTCACTATATCAAGATAAAGAACAAGAAGGAAAAAGTAGAAATGGTAGGCAGCATTTACACAGTTATGTCCCGAGACACAAGTCTTCAAACTTGTGACATATAATGGATATACAATGGAGTGAGATGAAAGGTGGTAGCCTTGAATGTTAATTAATCCAGTTTTATTCATGCTTTAATAAAATCCTCACATGTTTTTCTCCATGCAGACTTTGTCTTATTGACTGTAAATGATCATATACAGAATTTTGTTTATGGAAAGGATTTTTTTTAAATTCACTCATAGGCAACTCTAATATGTCTCAGATTGAGTTATAGATAATTTCTGGCATGCATGGATTTTCTCTTAGTCTTCTAAACACAGGAATTTTGTCAAGATTTAGGAATCAAAGTCGTTGAGTGTTGACATCTTCACTATTTGCTAGCAGTGCATCATTCAATCTCCTTCTTCCAAAGCTGGATTTTGCTTAAGCTATGATCTAAAGGACAATTTGGAAGCAGAGTCAGCATTTTAATGACAGGATAATCAATCAACTAAGTTGCTCGTTTGGGAATACTTGATACTTAATCTTTGTAAACTTCTGCATGTGCCAACATGAAGCCAACATGTCAAGAAGCAAGAGATAATGTAGATAATCAACCCTTCTTTATCTATCATGGTTCTATGCTTTCTCTAAGTACAGTATTAATTGAAAGTAGGTCTTTCTGACCAAGATTATCTCACTGCTTAGTGAAGAACAAATCCTTTATAATAAACAGTAGATTATCAAAGTAACAAGAACTGAAATGCCTCCATCTCCTTTATACTTCTTTATCGGCTTCTATTATCAAGGAGATGTCACTGGAAATAAGAACCATCTATCACAATAATGTCTGTTACAAGCTCTCTCAATTGTATTTAGATTGTTTTCTCATTTAGATTGTATTTAGATTATTTAGCTCATTTTCAAGACATTGATACAACAGTCTGAATTTATTCTCAGTGCTGTTTCAAAGAAGTAACTTGAAAATGGCGGTATCAGGAGTTAGCCCTGCTTATTACATCCTGAGAGACCATGGTTTGATGGCCTAATGTGCTGAACTAAATGCAAGACTCCTACTGCCATTACTACTTTTAGGAAGGGAAAAAGCCTAACTTAAATTAAGCCTTGTATTAAAACTTACTAAACATAAGGTAAGAGAAAAAAAAATGATTAGCTTAGTTTTGATTAGATTCAATTCTGAGTCAATTATTTCCGATTAAGAGGAATTACTATTCTTCTCTTTCCCAGCTTATTGTTTACATCTTTTTGGGCTTAAACATAATTAATTATAAATCTGTTCACTTACTCAGAAACAGAGGTCAGGTGCCATCTCAAACTGTTTGTTACATTTTATCTGTCTCTCATAATTTAATTAACAATGAGGCAACTTCAGAAAGTCTTAATCTACATTTCTATCCTAAACATTATATAATTATCTGCATTACCCATCCATCTGCATTTCTGCAAACTAGCTTAACTGTGAGATAGCTGGTATTTTAATCCTTGTCGTGGGGCAAGAATAAAACCTCTATTCTTCTAACCTTCTGTATTGTGTCTTCTTACACATAAGTAGTTAGGAAAAGAAATTCTGAGCAAATATATTTTATCTGGCTAAGCTCTTCAATGTAACACTGTTTTACCTAGATGAGGTTTTAAACGTGATTATTTTTTACTTTCTACATAATTATTTTCTAACAAGTAAAGAAAATATAACAGTATGAAATACTCAGTTAAGATGTGTGTGAGATATTCAGCACATCAAACTTCAGCAGCTGTTTCCTAGTACTCCTTACTTGCTAGTAGTAAGCAATCAATATATGTGTCCAGCATTAAATTGGAAGTTAGAAACAAAAGGATGGGATCAGCTGCAGAAATTGTAATGTTGGGCACTCTGACTTTCTTTCTGGAAAATAAATCACTTGTGAAAAAGTCTTTAAATTCTTATTTCTTTTAAAAAGTTGTCCATAGTAGTATACAGACTTGCAGTCTTATGCATCTTCTCCTTCCAAAGTGTCTTCTTCTGAGGTAGCATCTCATAGTCTGTGTTTCTAAGTGCTGTGTCTGAAGCCATTGTATCCCTACATATTCCTATAAAATATAAGTGAAAATGAATCTCAGTACTTGTTACTCATGAGATAGCAGTCAAATTTTCTCTAGGGGATCTTGCATTTTTCAGTTTATATCTGAAGATGAAAGTTAAGTAACACATAGTGCCCTGGATGTATATTTAGCAGGTACACAGTAAGTCCAACATCTGAAAGTTATTCTGCATTTGTAGAGTGACTTTATGTTACATGTACTGTGTAATAAGAGATACTAGAGCTTTTCTACCCTTGCCCTTGTAGTCCCAGGAGGCTTGTAAAACGGCACTGCACAAATGCACTGTACAGATACATGATTGCCCTGTTTCACAAATAAGATACAGACATAGTTGCATTGCATAAAAATTCTTTAGAAAATTCTTCAGAATATCTAGGAGCTGGCCTTAAAATTCCTGAGTATTTTTGCAGTCCAAAATCATAGGACTGTCCTTCCCCCAGGGAAAGAACTGAATTGTTTTTCTTAAGAATGTTGTGTATAGCCAGAAACTCTGAAATTTTATTTTTGTATCCTTAGAATATTTTTTTCTTTCCCTCTCAGTCTACAGACATACCACATAAGCTTAACCTAAGCAATTTCTATACTTGCTCTATTCTACCATGCAACTGTTCTTCCTCAATTCTGTTGATGAAGTTTAATTCTGAAATTTAGCGTGCCTTTCTTTTCCAGTCTTGCCTCTCTTTGAAGCAAAATTTGCCAATTAGGACAGATGTTGTGGTATTTTCCTAATATGAAGCAGGGATTAAGACAAGGCAGTCAAACTCATTTTAAGTTGTAAGGTAAATGGACTTTGAACCTAGTTCTTCAGGCTGCTTCACAAAGTCATTTCTCCATTTACCTCCCTTCACTAAAACTAAATACTTCTCTTAAATAAGCCCTTTCTGTTAAATGTCTGTGGCAGTCTGCTTGGCAGCTGTAGATACAATTTGGGTCACTGTGTTGGAATTTGAGTGTATATGTGTATATTCTGTGCCACCTCTGACACTATTATGTCACGAACTGAATGCATAAGTGAATAGATGATGATGGTGATTTATTCTGATAAAAGAGATAGAGTGACCTGAAGGTAATTCTTTACACTGAGGACACAATATATAATTAAGAACATTTATGAGCTTAGGAGGTTTTCCTACATTTCTTTCTGTATTTTCTCAAAACTGTACCCTTAATGACCTCTATTCTAATTGAAAAAATGAAAGTTGGTTAAACTAACTCACCAGTGCAGAAGATATACAGACAGCATATAACACAAGAATATAATTACCATGAACTAGATCTGAGTTGGTATAAATCAGTGTAGCACTGTGGTTTACACTATCAGAGAAGACAGACAACTATTTTTAATAGTATTTTAATGTATTTATTTAGTTTTTAATAGTATTTGACAATTTCAAACTGTAAAAAACAAGTGATACTCTGTCACTCTGGAAGGGAGCTTTATAAAACTTACATAAAGCATGATAAAACTAATGAGAGTCATAGACAATGGAAAAAAGAAAGAAGGAATATACTTAAATCTGATGAGGATAAGAGCTTAGTAATTCAGTAAACTAGCTTAGGAGAATGAGAATTCGCTGAATTTTTATGTGGACTGATCGTTCAGTTACCATTTTGAGATAAGCACTGATGGTACTTAGCTCACTCTGCTGTGGTTGCAAATTGGTTGCTAACCCTTGTAAAATGAATTTCACTTTCCCAGGTCATATTCGTAGCATTGTCAAAAGCATTGCTGAACTGGCAAAAGTTTACAGGGAAATCACACATAAAGGATCATACACAAAGGATCACACATGCTCGCATGTTATTTCAACTCCTGCTACACCAGTTGTGGCTGTCTTACAACATTTTTGACATTAGATTAAGAGTGCATAATAAACACAACACACACAGTGAAATGACCAATAGGAAAGTTCTGAATGAGGAAAGCTTTTGTATGAGAAGGTAATTCTTTAAGACATACACAATACCATGTTCAGCCACTTGCATGATTTCACCACAGGTGTAGTGGCGTAAATGTTATTTCCCCTCTTACCAATAATATAATTTAATTTAGTTCCTAGCAAATAGCAAACAGCAAGCAGTGGACTTGAGCTGCTTTTACTATCTTGGCAAGTATGTCTCTAATGTTTTGGAGATGTGGTGATACGCTCTCACATGTGAATTTCCCTAGTACTGTTTAGGAAGACAAAACTTTTTTTTCAGAGTAAGATGAAAATGAAAAGGCTATTTTCTTGAAAGTGTGAATAGTTTGAAGAAGATTTGAAGATAGCATTAAGGACTCCTTATTCCTTTCTTATTTTCATAATGAGGGATTATAAATTCATGAACTGTTTTAATATATCAGGATTGATGCCATTTTAAGACACAGATAAAATACAGATTTCCTTCTGTGGCCTTTTTGAACTTGAGTGACCTATTCTGGGGTGAAAGGATTGAACCGAGTTCATTTGGCCCCATTTGATGAAAGGCAGAAGATTGTCATCAAGAGCATGTGGGATTGGAGTTGGAGGAGAGGCTGACATTTTTATGGAATAATGAGGATTGGTTAAACCAGACTTTTCAAAATTGTCTATGAACAGCTCTGCAGCTGAGACCTGATGGTGTCCCCAGATTTATCAACTATGGACAGAAATAAAGCAGAAACTTCATTTCTGAAGTATCTTATTTCAAGAAAATTGTGTCAGAGTTGAAAAACCTGTACATCCCGAGAGCAGGAGCAAGAGTTTTTTCAGAAATTTTCATTGTTATGCTGTTCTCTGGTGAACTTGAAAGCTCAAGAGACAACTCATTGGAAGAATTAGCAACTAAAACAGTAAAAGTATCTTTATAATTTATAATTTATTCAGACAACACAAGGTCAAACTACATTGATCAGATATTGGACGAACCAAACTTCTACTTGTTTCAGAATCAGAAATACTCCAAGAATGGCACCAAGCTTCAAAGCTAGGAGAATCACAATCCAACAAACAAGCAAATAATCAAAAAAAAAGCAATTCCCCTCACTCAAAACAAGACACTTTCCCCACATGAAATTACATAAAGCAATTTCTGGGCTAATGGAACTAGATATAATTATAAACAGTGGGACCTCTCTGAGATTTCTTTATCAAAAGTAAAAATAACTCTTTTTTTAAAAAAAAATCTCTATTATGCTTTATTATTTATTGTGCTTCTGTCCATATTAGCAGGAAATGCAAGCCTACATCTGTAAAGAATATAGAGCCAGTGGTGAGGAACTCCTGCCTACTCCAAACAGTTTTTGTTTTAGTTTTGTGATCACTTCAGATTTACTCTGGTTTGGTTCAGTGTGGAATGTGGGCCTGGACTGGACTAGCCTTGGTGGGGCCTCTGGTGTGGTGCAGGAGCCCTGATGATAACAAAGTGTGGCTGAGTCATCTTGAGGGAAGTATTGTTTTGAGATGGGCTTTGATTGCTGCCGTTGTTTTTCCATTGCCTGTTTGCAGCTGTTCTTTTATTGACCAACCAAGGAGCGCCTGGGAGCGCCTGATGTTTAGAACTGACCAATCCGCGTGAGACACGCTACCTTCTGGTTTATATGGTTTATATAAAAGTGTGTGTAGCAACAATGAAAACGACATTTGCTTGCATCAACCTGCATCCTTGCATTTGCTTGCATCAACCTGCATGTCTCTCAATTGTGGCAGTTCAGTCAACTCAATACCCATTTGTAGCCTAGAGGCAATTACGAGCATTTCTAGATCACATCTTCCAGCAGGTAATTAGGAGTATTTCTGGGTTTCACCTGCCAGGAATGAAGATAATTCATTCTGAAACAGTTCTGCTGTGTGAACCAAAACAGTGTTGTTGGGGTTACCCATGAGATTTAGTTGAGATGGACACTTCTGATGACATTAATGTAGCTACAATATATCTCTCAAAATCTGCCTATGCTTATTGAAACAAGGGAGTGCATGGCAGGGGAGCATAAGAACTAGAAGAAAGGAAATGTGGAGGATATGAGAAGAGTGAAAGATTATCAAGAAGAGTAATATAGTCGGCAATATAAAAGAATCATGATGGAGTTTTGTTACTTCTGGTACCCTTTAGAAAAGAAAGAAAAGAAAAAGAGAGAAAGTGTATGAAGGAGGTATCCTAAGGGAAAAATCCTTTCTAGGCTATAGAGTACAGGATTCTAGACCAAAATATTTGTAAAACCTTTTGAATATAATTCATCTGTATGTATATGTTTAAGTATATAAATGTTTGTTTGTTTATTTATCTAAATCATTTTTTTTATATCAAATTGTTCAGTACCTGGATCTGAAATGCTCTTTTATCTGTTGTATGATTATTGTGAAGCTATATGCTGTGCCTTTAATTAAGAGAAATCTGCACCGGGAGATTGTAGGTTTATTTTTTTAGTAGCTTTGTTGCTTGTAACTTATGCCATTGATGTTTATCGCCATTGTACTCTATTCTCAGGAGGCTGTGCTGCTATTAGCTTTATCATGCAGTGCCTCCAATTCCAAGTTTATGACAAAATGCCGAATAAGCTTCTTCCTCACTGTTTCTGTTTTCCCAGCTCCAAAGACTAATCCTTTAGGACAGGCCTGGAGATGGAATTATGGTTTAGCAACTAAAAAACAAGACAGAGCAATAACAATAATGAACGTACATTTGTATACAATATGTTAATTTGAAAGACCTAAAGTGTCCTTCCAGGTTTCACACAGATTGAGATACAGTGTTATACAGCTATATTAATACTGGTTTGTTTCACATTCTTTATTATCATTAACGCACCACTCTCTCAACTGTAAAGCATAGTTAATAATGCAAATTACCTTTTTTATTATAAAATCTTTAATCCGTATGCAGTAATTTTAGGCTCCATTCTCAGTTATTCCATTCCTGCATTTAACATATGAGCAAACATAGCTTTAAGGTTGTCTGGATTTCTGTTTCTCTTAACTTTTGAGGGCAAAGAATATGCAATAGAAAGACTTACATTCTTTTGCGTAGTTCTTTTCTCTCACTCAAATATATTAAAAATGACTTCTGGGACATAATTTTGAGGAGAGCCACCCTCTTTGAATTTGGGAACTCTGAAGAAAGAGGATTGGGTTAGTAATTAATGAAATTGAATCTGAGTTAAAAATATAGGATTATCAGCCATGACTGAAGAAAACTGCTATAGGATATTTAACAACCACATGCAATAAGGCTATATAGAAATCTTCAGCCATTCAGAATAACATTATTTGTCTACTTCTTAAGATAACATCTTTTTTTTTTTTCTTCTCTTCTTTCTAAGCTTTAAAATGAAACATGAAGAACAATTCTGGAAAAACAATCCTCTTTCAATGCTAAGAAAAATAATTACAATATATAACAGAGGTTTTAAAATTTAATAAAAATGGATTAAATAGTAAATAGAAAAAAAACCAGAGCCCTCTAATTTTCAAATCTGATATTGCAGCTTTCTTCCAACTTCTTATAAGTATTTTTAATGAAAAATGCTTGATGAATCACTCAACAAAAATAAAATCATTTTATAATATCTTACACTGGAAATGTGACATTCTTTCTCCAATTTGAAATGCTGAGGCAGCACATCTGACAGGGGACATTTAGCAATCCTATCCATGCAAGATTTCATCATTGTAACATTGCCACTTCAGTCACATCCTTAGCACATTATATCCTCATTTACAAGGAAATACCTGAATCTTCCCTCAAAGATCTCTTTCACTGTCGTACCTGATAAGTTCTTTCACCAACACTCTTTAGCACTGTTACTGATACTAGGAAGGAAAAGGAAGATGAAGCATACTAAGGAAACTCTGTACTCATTCTAGTCATATTAAAGAAGGAACATGTGCTTTCATCTTATGTTTTACTTTACTTTACTTTTACTTTTCTTTATTTCCTTCATAATTAGAAGTTATGAAGGATCAGTGAAGAGAGGCTCTTTTGGCTGTCTGAAATCTGATATAATGTTTACTTACTATATCTGACTAAAGTATTCATACTTCTCTTTTACCACATTTTAGACGAGTGCCTTCTATTAATGTCTTTTCTGTCCTTTCAATAGGTAGGAAAATGCTACCTTATGCCTTTTTGAAAGTGGAAAATAAAGGCATAGAAAGATCATGACCACAAATAATTTAGACTCCGCTAAGTGTTGACACTTCAGTGCCCATTTTTTTTATATAACCATCTATATATTATCCAAAGACATAAATTAAGTAGTCGTCTCTCTGTATTCATAGAATCATAGAATGCTTAAGGTTGGAAGAGACCTTAGAGGTCATCTAGTCCAACCCCCCTGCACACGCAGGG
>JAUBOD010000158.1:82549-92654 GCA_032353885.1 Nothura maculosa
CATCCAAGCGGGTTTTAAAGATCTCCAAAGAAGGAGACTCCACAACCTCTCTGGGCAGCCTGTTCCAGTGCCCTGTCGCTCTCACAGTGAAGAAATAAATAGACAAAGTGTTGAATAGACACAGTGTTGAATAAATAGACAAAGTTTTCGAATGTGTAGAAATCAAAATGCTAAAAGATCATGAGCATACACTAGTAAATAGGAAATATGCCAGATCTCTCCAGAAATACATATCCTCCTATCCTTTTTGTCCTAAATGTTTTCCTTTGATGACAAGTCTAATATGCCTTGAATTTTAGTGACAGGCAGAACAGCAGAACCACCTCTTCCTTCCGCCAGTGTTTCTGAAGCAGCTAACTCTAAGGCCATTCTTTTTCCTGAATTTGGACTTGTTACTTTTCTCTTTAAAAGAAAATCTAAATTCCTAAATGCAGGACTTTCAATTTCTCCCCCACAGACAACTGTCTGAAAGTTATGTGCTCTAAGTGTAGGGACCTGGTGTCCTTTATTGTCTAATTCTATATGCCTACAGAATTCATGAATTCTATTGCCCTGAGACACTTGAATTAGAAATGGACTTGGACTTGCAATTTGGTTTCTGAAGGCCTAGTTGAACTATTTGTAGAACCATGTTTTATTTACCTTTTAAAATACAGTATATACTAAATCCTAAAGAATGAAATTCTGGTTTTAGTGAAGATTTAATAATATATGTTATGACATTATGATGTCCCTCTTTTTGCTTTGCTACTGCCATTTCTATCCTCTCTTCCTACACTGAATCTTGACATATGAGCTTTTGTTGTGTTTTAGACATATATCACAATTTCCTTAGTGAACACAATCAAACCTCTACTCCATATCATCTCTGGAAGCTGAACTAGTCAAGAAGATAAAAAATACAGATGATTAAGGGGAGTGATAGAATAACAGAATAAAATCAGCTTCAGGACAAAGGCCGTAACTGTTGATCCTCTCCTTTTCTGTTATTGCAGTCCACTGGTTTCACTTTCTTATCAGATCATAATTAATATCTATCATATATCTGGTATAATTACAGTTTTAACTTAATTTTCCACAACCAATCTTCTATTACTTTGACATTACATAATTGCACTCCTTCTATCTTAATTTTAAAATGAAGAGGTTTGCATGGGATTCAACACTGGTGAATTATTTGTATATCAGAAGACCAGAGTTCTGAAAATGGGTTGTGGTTGAACCAGCACATGAGGGTGGCACTGTCATTTGCTTCCCCTTAGCTCAGTTGGCTTAACTGGTCATTGAGATAACAATGAAGAACTGCTCTGTAAGTGGAAAGTGTTATCATTACATGGTTGTGAAGTGAGAACAATAAATGTGTGTAAAGCATTTTCAAACCTTCAGATAGAAATTGCTATTTATGTATAATATAAAGAGTTATAGTAACTTATTTTATAGTGCCTCTTTATCTGAGAAATTCAAAATTTGCAAACATAATAGAGGCATATAGGATAAATAAAAGTATGTACCTATACATTTTACTCTTTGAAGATACAGGCTTTGAAGATACTTTGGATCACTTCTGTTGTATTAATGCTTTTGATAAATATTTATATGTACCTTGATATAAATTAACTTTTATAAGATCAATCTGTTCATTTATGAATGGATTGGAATTCTCCCTCTTTTTGTATCTTATAATGTTTGCTACAGTTTAATAGTACCTTAAAGAGAACAAAGGACTAGGGAAGTTAGCTTCTGAAAGAAAAGAAAATTACTTATGTATACAGATAATATAAACATGTTACATGACAGGTATATGTATTTGTCTTTCTTACTTCTTACTGTCAATTCTGAGTTCAGGTAAAACAATTGAATGATTAACTTTTTTTAAAAAAGAATGTTTTATAAAATATCTTTGGAAATGAGGTTGCTTGGAACAAATAAAAAGAAAAAGAAAGAGGAGAGCAA
The DNA here is from genome assembly GCA_032353885.1 of Nothura maculosa. Taxonomy (NCBI): domain Eukaryota; kingdom Metazoa; phylum Chordata; class Aves; order Tinamiformes; family Tinamidae; genus Nothura; species Nothura maculosa. The sequence goes on from JAUBOD010000158.1 coordinate 84,503, forward strand.
ATGTGTAAATATATTATTTTTCTCAATTCTTTCAAAAATTAATTTCTAATCTTAGATTAATATATACTACTATAGTGATATTTACCGAGACAGGAAATATCTTCCCATGACATAGGAATGCCACATTAATACTTTATGTTTCACTGTCTTCCAGTCAGCCTGGAATAAACTTTTAGGAACGTACTTCTGAAAAAAAAATAATTAAAAAGCAAAAAACACCACTGTTTTCCTTACTGTGATTTACCATCTGTTCTCAAAAGTGGATGGAGCTGAACAGCTATATTATTTCTATATTTTTAACTACTTGACCTTTTCAAGATTAATGGAAAAAGTATTGGTATAAATCTTTGAAACATAGTGAAGATACCAGTCCTCCAGAGGCAGCATTATATATATGTGCTCTACAGTACCATGCACAATCAAACATGCAAGGAATGAATAGAAACAAATGGAATTCTCCCTTATTTATCCTGAAGAAATACATCCAGTCTGGCTTCTACTTATTGAATAGAGTGCTCTTAAGATCTTAAAGGCAAGAATGTAAGAAAAACTGCATCAAAGTTTAACTAGTCTTGTTTGTAATCTAATAATGTGAAGAGAGCAAAATTCCCAGCATTTAGGAAAACATAAATTTCTTCTGGATTTATATTTTACATTTTTAAATTTAAACTTTTATTTTGAAATTTTGCATGTTAAAAATTATTTTGGGAGGATATCCCAGCAACAACATATACTCTTTGCTATACACTGCATTTTACAAAGGAATGTTAATTACATTATTGTACTTCCAATGGCAGGAAAGCCTTAATTCCATCTACCCTGAGAATATGCCAGACCACAAGTATTTGAAAGCAAGGGAACACCTGCGAGTCAGGCAAGAATGAAACAGGGAATGCCAAGAGCGGTAATTTTCCTCACTTGATTCTTTACTGTGAAATGTATCAAGGGGAAGGCATTATCAGATCATTCATTGACATCAAAAGGAGGTAGTCATGGATCCGTCTGTCAAACACGTATTTCCTAATGCTAAATCAACTGTGGCCAAAAGAAAGGTTCTTATTTACTTCACTGGTAAGTTATTTGAGGGCTAAACATGTTATTAAACTCAGTAGAGTTCTGTGCAACCAAAGATTTTTCAAAATTTTATTTATATATCTGATGCGAGGAAGCTTCCAGAATCAAAGATGCAGTCTCATAGAGATTAAGTCAATGCTCCCTTTATTGCAGATTCCAGCACACTTTTACACAGTAAGCCGTACACTGCACCTCCAACCAATCATGATTATACACACTCTCCTCTCGCCTCTGTCTTGCCACTGTCTCCGGGGTTGGCATCCAATCCCTTATAAGTTTACCTATAAGGTTCCAGATACAATACCTTTTATGCCTAAAAACAAGTGTGCATCAGCTACTGTCCAATCAGCTTCATGGTCACGCAGCAGCCAGACAGCTGCCTTTGTTTTTGATCTGCTGTTGGAACAAGTACACTGTTGGCCTTGAAGTTGGATATCTACTAATAAGGCATCCTGCCTGCTAATAGACACTGTACGGTCGTCCTTGGAGTGGGTCCCAACATATATCAAAGCTCTATAATGAAAATTTTAGTGTATCTAAATATAAACTTTAGTGTATTTAGAGCACCTGCCTTTTTCATGACAGATTTTAAGCATCTATGTCCTTTGGCCATATTAAAACTTTGTCAGGAGATTACTTCTTTTTTTAAAAAAAAAGAATATTGAAGATTTTTTTAAGATTCATAATTTAAGGTATTTTTTCCTTCTGTTTCTTCTTTTTTTCTCGTTATTTCCATTCAGAAGTGACTCCAGTGTGATGTCAAAATTTTTATGCTCTTTGCTCTAAAGAATTTAAGTGTAATTCATGTGTTTCAATAACAACTGCTGATTTTGTTAAACAAAAGATTTATCTGAATCAGATTGATCTGAATCAGATCAATTTATCTGAATTTTTTCTGATGCTGAAAATACTCTGTCCAGATGTAATGATTTTGACTAGCTAGGAATGTAGTTAAACTTATGTAAGTGTAATATTTCTATGTTTCTCTATAGCCGGATATATTAAATATGAGGCATGCAATAGGATTTTATCTTTTTATTTCAACTCAAGAGTCTAAATATGTTGTGTATAATGGCAGTTTATGCTGCAAAAGGCACAAAAATCTCAAATTGTGCATACAGGACATAAGCATAAGATTTAGTCTTGCTTTCAGGAGAACAGTGTCCCCAGCAGAGGTTTTGCAAAAAAAAAACCCTTAAATGTGTTAAGCACCTACATCTTTTCTCCAGTTATTTGAACTTGCATGGTTTGAAGGTGTAACTTCATCTATCCTCAATTTGATAGTAAACATTTCACCACATTTAAGTACATATGTTTTCCCAATAAATAATCATGAAATTTGTTTAAACATTGAAAATATTTTACAAAAGAACTAAAAGAGTAATAAGTAAGAGGATATCCACAAGGTCACTTCAATCTGAAAATGTGTTCTTTCTAGGTGTTTCTTTCAGCCAACAGAGGTAAAATCATTCATTTAAGAGGAAAATTCAGAATACTCAATTCTTACTCTGAAACATCCCCTGACGTAGCCCATTTCTTTCCTTTGAAAAGGGAAGGAATTAGCATCCCTAGGCTGTATCTCCAGGCTACAGTTGACCTTCCTAAATGCCTAAATGCTTTTCTAATCAATTTGCCAGAGGTTATATAGGATATCTGAGGCCAAAGATCTAGAGAACAGAGACTTTATACTCTGCATTTAACAAAATCAAATTTGTCTCTAGTAGCTCATTTTAGAGAAAATCAGAACCCAGATATTGTGAATATATTATAAAAAGGAAAATTATTTGGACTTTAAAAAAAAAGAAAAAAAAAACAGATTTTTCATTTAAAACTCCATACCTGTGTTAATAAATACAAAAGATTTTGTGGAGCTGTATGAGTTTGTGCTATAGAATCACTTATTATATACATTGACTATATGAATTTTCATAATGAATAGATTATCATCAGAATTGCAAAGGATGTTAAAGAAGTATGTGAATTATAAACACACAGGTTGAGTCTCTTGAAGATCTTGGTGATTTTTGCCAGCAAAAAAGATCTTCTCAATTTTAGCTAGCTACAATGCACCGTTGCTTCCTTTAGAGCATGACTCAGTCAAATTGCATACAATTTGCTAATACTCCCACTGCAGGAGTTTTGACACTGAGAAGTTATGTGTGGGAGGCATGCTTCTCAGAGAGACATTCCTTGACGTATTTTCCACTCAAATCTAACTTATCTTTTTTTGTGTGTTTCGTACAGTCATGTGCTATTTTGAAGAGGGAAGCAAGGAATCCTGTCTGCTGCTGTGCTCGTATTATCACTCATGCTTCTCCAGATAAAATTGTGATTGTGTTAGGAAGATTACCACTGCATAAAGTTCAGTCTACTCCTGGCCTCTGAGAAAAGTTTACACAATGAACGAGGCTCATAAATTTCTGAATTCTGAAAAGCTGTTGATCAGCTATGCTCATAGTCTGAAAGCCATGAAAATAACACCAACTCTGCTCTGTCTTGATAATCCTATCAGTCTTGTATTACTGATTGGAGTAAAGATATATATATAGAGAGAGAGATAGATAATTTTATGATTCACAGACCACTAGAAGTTTTTATTAGCTATGTAGAACAGGCATTTGATGAAAAAGAAAGATGTAAATTGTCTTTTATGTTTCCCAGTGACATCCCAATAACATCCAAATGTTACAGTTTCTTTTTATAAATTCAATGAATCACCAAGAATAGTCACTTTTACAATTAGGGATGTTATCAGATCACCAATAGTGACCAAATTCCTTTTTTTCTTCTGATCAGGATTAGTAAATACAAAATCAAAGGTGAGTTATCTACCATCGCTCAAGAGAATGTACAGGCTTATCAAGAAGTCATTGCTTCCTAAAGAAGAATTTGTAGCCTGGGAGATATGTTGCCATGTATTCTTGACCGGACAATCTTGACAATCACGATTTTGCACACTAAATCAATGGTGATTGGTTGTGGAGACTGATGAAACAGGTAGTGTTTGAAACATACTTTTCATTTCCCTTCATAGATGGTGTGAGTCATGACACAAAGTGGCATTAAGTTAGAGAATCAAATGCTGTTTCTTATAACCTCAGGTGGCATAAATAGCATAAGTCAATATGGTACTGCCAATTTACATAAATCAGGATATAGCTTTATGAGGAGTTAGGTTAAATGGCAACTCATAAGGATATTATAACATTCTGAAAGTATTTGAAGGCTATAAACACCAAACAGGAGGAGAAATGGTTTAGGGTGGCATAAGGAGACATAATTAGGAGCAATGGGAGGAAATTAAGAGAGGAAAAATTAGGCTGCATATCAGAAACTATTTTCTGACAGAGAGATGTAGTACACTGTGGAAAATAAGTCTCCCAATGGACATTCCATTGCTCAAGATGTTTAGACTGGACTAAGTACTAATAAATGTACAACAGAGACTAATTTTCCAATGCCTGGGGCATAGACTACAAACCAGAAATCTTTAATGGAGTATAGTGTGTGAACTTAGGAAAACCAATTAAATAAATCTTACTCTTATCACAGGGTGACAGAGCACTGGAACAGGCTGCCCAGAGAGGTTGTAGATTCTCCTTCTTTGGAGATCTTTAAAACCCGCCTGGATGCAGCCCTGAGCCATGTGCTCTAGGTGACCCTGCGTGTGCAGGGGGGTTGGACTAGATGACCTCTAAGGTCCCTTCCAACCTTACACATTCTATGATTCTATGATTAAGCAAGTACATGGATATGTCTGTATCATGTATGTGTGTGGGGGTGTGCGCAGATCTATACATGTAGATCTATATAGGCATTCTCTTCCTTACAGAAATATTACAAAGGAGTTCTGCAAATTTTCTTGAAAAAGCATATATAACTTCAATTTAGTGACAGTGACATTTTTTTCCTCTTCTGTGAGCTATTAAATGCAAAAGTATTGGATTTGGTAGTACTTACATGAAAATTTTCAAAATCAAGCTCTTTTTTTTTTTTTAATACAGGGAAAAACTATAAATTTCTTTCCTTCCAGAGAGGTTTGAAGCATCTACTAATTTTCTTTCAACTTAGGGAGATTTCACCCTACACTCTGTTGTCAAACCTGATTGACTTCTGTGACTTTATGAAATCTTTTGTGGATTTTAGTTTTAGTAGAGTCTTTATCCCAAAAACAACTGAAAAAGCATTATAAAATTGTTAAGTGTCCCATTTTAGTAATTTTTCAAATGTATGCTTAAGATAACTCACTACTCTTCCTGAATATTTCTGGTCTAATTAGAGTAAGAATTGTTTCCAAGTTAAATGTTTGCAAGGCTGGTTCCAGATAGAAACACATTTCAAAATAACTTTTTGGAAACTGTTTATCCTCAAAGATTTTTATACTTCTTTATTCAAAATAGGGCTGGAAAGTGGCTTATTTCTTTTTCTATGAGATAGGTGTTAGCTAAACACTCAGAACTAGTCAGAGCAAAATATGCTCTGACTAGTTGTTCTCCTTTTCTCATTTTCCTTCTTTTTCAGTAAAGTTTTTCTTTGCTAAGTATCATAAAAGCAAATTAAAAAAACAAAAGCATGTAAAACAAATTTACTTAACAAAGAAATATACGACAGCAATTTTAGATAATGCTATGAAAACAACACCAGGACCATATATAAATCTTATTTTACTGAACTCTGTAATGATATGAGTAAGAGAAAAGAAAAAAAGTTAATGTTAGAGCTCACAAAAGAGAAATTAAATTACTTGAATCAGAAAAGATGTAAAATTGCAATAATATTGTATCAGAAATACTCTAACCAATTATTCTTACTTACTGAAGGATGTGTGTAATCCCTAATATGTTGTCAATGACCTTCATTTCCTAATTATATATCTATTTCCATTTCTCTATGCTTGTCAATTTCTCAATTACACATATACAAGTGACTATTACAGCCAAAACTGATTTATTTTTCATCCTTTTTTTAGCTTTATTCTAGACTGAAAGTAGGACTATAGCTGGCATGTTAGTTCAGTGAAGTGTTCAGTGAACATTAAGACACTAGTTCTGTCTACTACAGGCATTTCTAAAAAAAAAAAAAAATCCAGTGAAAACAGCAAAGGCTCCAGATGGCCCTTCCCTATGACCATTCTGGACAATGCTTTCAGCATCATGTTGTGATAACAAAATATTAGTTCCCACTGAGTTGTGTGGGATTTGCAGTTCCTAAATGAGCACCTCTCAGAACAAAATTCTGTTCCTGTTCTAAATTACAAGATAGTAAACAGCCTTAACACACTAAAACTGCAGACCAGAAAACTGCATGATTTAGGACCTTAAAAGATCTACCCTTGCACTATCACAATCCTACTTTCACTAAAATACACTTTCAGAAATGTTGAAAGTATCTACATAACTTTAGAGAATGTACACTTGGGCTCTAATGCAGACATTAGTCCATATTCAAAAGTCACAAATGCAACAGCTAGATAACTTCCTAAGGAAAGGAAATTGTTGCTTAATGCATTTCAACTGCATTTTTATAACACTATGAAGAGTTTGGGTCATTGCATTTTGCTTTAGTGACCTTAAATGTTCAAACTGGCATTACCAAATAGGAATAAAAAGCATTTGCCCTGAAGTATTGAAATATAAAGAAGTTGATTTTATATCTCTGGAATGAGACACACACTTGATATGTTACCACTAGGTCTCAAGTGATAACAACTTCAATTTTATATCTTGTAATCTTTATTTAGATAAGTGATATAAGTGAGAAAACAGAGGATTATGAGAGAATGATGTCTTTTTTTTATTTTTGGTATTTTTATTTTGACACCATTTCAAAATAAAAAGATGTTTCCCTGGAAACTGGAAAACTTCAAATTTTTTCATTGTGATCACTGTTTAAGGTGGAAACACTATTCATTTACCTTCAGAGTATGCTAAATACACAGTGAATGAGAAATACTGGAATTAATTAGAATCCAGCTAAAGAAACATGCCTTTTACTAGCATGTCACTTCATAAATCTGAGTCATGCAGGTGTTAAAGTTCACTCTAGATTTTATGATGTTGGAATCAAATTTATTGTTTTATTCTCTTAATTATAGCACTTACTATCTGTTAATAAAGGAGCAAACATTGTAAATAAGTCTTTTGGATAAGAATGTGTTCAAATGCTTACAGAAAGGTTCTGGCACTCAACATCTCTGCTTTTGCGGCAGAGAGATATTTGGGTAAATCCAATACATGAATGAAAACCGTGCTCTTGAGGGTTCTATGATACCATTTCAACTTCCTTATGATCAAGTTAAAATTGCTTCACGGACCACAAGATCTAAAATTCCCATTCTTTTAAAAGATATTTCAATGTCCATCATGCTTTTTGGAAGTTCTTGATGCAGATATAGTACTTCCAAAAATCAGTCCCTGAGTACTGTATTTCTTCACCGTTTTTTACTACTGAAAATTCCTTGGGAAATTAAGATCCTCAAAAATATTTTTTTAACAGAGTAAAAAGTTCATTTAAATATAAAAACATATTTTCATGATCCAACTTTGTATTTAATTTCGATCTAACAAAATTCCATATACTCCTGCTTGTTATTTTTTGTTTAAAAAATTTAAAAGCATTTAAGACAACTTCAGTTTTCTTTTGATTTTATTTCTTTATCTGACATACACTTTTAGTCAAATGTGAAGGCACTGCAGTGTGGACTGACGAAAAATACTTAATTTCATTTCTGCAGCTGGACCTCCTACATCTGTGAATATCCTCGATAATGTGCTTAGTCTGGAAGCAGTGTGGCCAAGATGAGTTAGCGTTGAAGAAATGCATTCTCAACTCAGATGATCTTTCCTGAGATCATTTTAAATTAACACAGCAGTAAAATTTGTTGCTGTTATATAGTTAGTTCATTAGTTGGACCTTCTAAAAGATGTTTGGGAAAATTGTGGTCTTAATTAAACTGAGGTTAATCAAAAAGAAGTGAAGTAGTCATAGATATATATCTAGATTTCCTTCCTTCCTTCCTTCCTTCCTTCCTTCCTTCCTTCCTCCCTCCCTCCCTCCCTTCCTTCCTTCCTTCCTTCCT
>JAUBOD010000158.1:94107-110618 GCA_032353885.1 Nothura maculosa
CCCTCAGTCATAAACCGTTGACCAGGTCTGGGACTAGGATTGGATCCAGCCGCACCCAGACTCCTCTCAGAAGGAGCTTGGAAAGCAAGGGTGTCGAATCTGAACCTCGTGACCCAACGGGAGGGTATCTCAAGATAATCGTGTATTATCTTGTGCCTCCATGCAGCGAATAATAAGTGATCTTGCCATAGAATCTCGTGAAATCATTTTTATACTAATAAATCATATTGTTAGTTCTCTATTCGAATGAAGTGCATATTTGTCACTCGCCCCCGCCGCCACTCATTCCGCCACACTTGCACAATTATGCATTATAAAGAGGGGAATAACCATTTGGCAGCAGCAAGACATTTGACATGATATATTTTCTTTGTTGGGAACTGACTGTAGATGTTTTCTGCTTTACATGAGGTTAGGTTGCTGACAAGGAGGTGGGAGCAACAAATGCTATAGTAACTCATTGCTTTCTCCACCTTGGGGAAAACAAGAAATTGCCATTTGAAGAGCACACACTGCTGGAACAAACAGCTGTCTCCCTCTGGGACTGCATCTCAAGAAGATGGTGCTTCTTTGAGGGCACATGAAGCCCTGGGAGCAACTGCTGTGGAGTGACAGTAACACCCCAGGGACTGCATTCACAGCAGCCTGCATGCCACGCACCTACAAAATAGAGAAGATACTAGCCCAGGTGTTCCTGCCATAGTTGCTGGCTTGTTTGTCCCTTTATTGTCCATTGGTTTTATTGGAGATGCCATCTTTTCAAACTTCTTAGTAATTTCCTTTATGATCTTCCACTTGGATATATCTAAGACTTAAAGTATGAATTACTCAAATTAAAGAGTTCTTTATCTAGAGCTTCAGAGGTTCTATATTTTCTACCTCTGAAAAGAAAATGAAGCCCTGTAAAACCTCTACTCCCAAGGATTCTTTATTAAAAAGAGAGATAGATATTCAAAACTTTATGGCAGATGTGAGAAAGAAAAATGAGTTAATGAAACTTTTTTTCTTTTTTTTTTCTGATTACTAGAAATATTGTTTAAATATATTAATTTTGTTAGTATTTTGAATAAATCTATTTCATATACTATATATAGAAATATTTACATATATTCCTATGTATAGGAATAGATGTATATACCTAATGAAGCTGAAGTATAATTAAAATATCTCCTAAATGATTTTACCTCATCTAAATTGAGGCTTTGTTAACACATTTGAATTATAAAGATATCTTGCTTATGATACTTTCTCAGTCAAAGAAAGACTCTAGATAATGTTTTAGATCGTCTAAGTTCTGAATAGCTGCTCTAGACCTGCCTCTGCTGATTCCTTCCAGTGTATTGTAATTTTTTTGGTTTCTTTTTCCTTTACTGCAAGAACACTGCAATTTCAGGAGGTTTCAGCCTTCAATGTGCAAATTGAGAAAAAAAATACTGATTTAGTGACAGCTGACAAAATGACCAGTATTTAATACAAAGCAGTGATTTAAGCACAATGAAAAATCCACCTTCTAGGAAGTTAACATTCTTCATTTATGCTTCATTTATTCTAAAATAGAGAATTCCATTTGCATTTCTCATTGCACAATATGTTCTAAATTCTTAATGCAGCATAAGCAACACAATCACTATGAGCTGAAAGAATTTCTTATTGAGTTCCTTTTTAGTAAATGTATCAAAGTTTGATATTAAGAACATTCAAAGTGATTTAGATATTTGTCATAATTATTTAATAAAACTGCATTTTTAATTGGGTGCAACAAAAAGCCTCAAGAAGTCTAAAAGTCTATTTCAGAATATATGGGTGTATATTTTCATCTCTGCTATTGGATGTTCAAAATAAGTAATCTAATATTTTTTCTGAAGGAACTTGACCTATGAGACCTACACCATTTGATCTGTAGTAGTCTTTGATCCTGTTAGCAGGGAAGATGATCTTGAACTGAATATCTCGTAAAAAATTTGCTTCACCTCAGAGCAGAGAGAACAAATTCCTATGAGATTCTGTGCGTAAATTAAAAATAATGAATATTAGAAATATCAGTACACCTTTCTATTTCATTCAAATAGGATGTTACCTAACAAATTATAGTACTGCATCTTAGATAATACAAAGGAAAAAGTAAAAAGAAAAAAGAACGATACTGTGTATATTCCACAGTTATTTATAAGAAAAATATATGAAAAGAGAATGGTCTACTCTAATTCTGTAAATTAAGGAATTATTCTCACACATAGCTATCAAAACAATTGTATACTTTTTATTTATAATAAAGAGAAATCATATTATAAAACATGAGATTCATGTTTATTAGCTTCCATATTTGCTCAAATTTCTTTCCTAGTTACTGAAAGTAGATGGCAACAGTCAGAGAATCATGGGTTCTGCAGTCGTGGATTGGTAATGGGATTAATATCCGAACTAGTAACTCCAGAGAAAATATTCACACTAGTAGAATTCATATTCAGTTACTGATGAGTTATGAAACTAGTGCAAAAATACCAGTATGTGTATATGCCTGTCTGTAAATGTGGGCAAACACAAATCTCTTTTGCATGTACATTATTTATTTATTTATTTTGTCAAGGCAGAGTCCAGCAGGTTCAAATATAGCAAAGGTTTCCATCATGACAAATTTTGCACAAAGGCAGAAAAATAGTCTTCTCCCAAATCAATAAGATGAATGATGAAAGGATAAATAGGGGATTATAAAATAACAAAATGGTTTTGGCTAGCCTCAAATGGACTGTGCTCAGTACAACAACTCAGCAACTTTATTGTAAGCTTCACCACAGCAAATGTTTTGAAGGAAGAATTTGAAGAAGTAGCCTTCTTAGAATATGTGCAACACAAGAGAGCACTAGACTTTTTCTTTTGTTAAATGTCCTGTTCTGCACTAGAACTATTCTGGATGATCTAGTAAGTCTTTTTTATCTTTTACTTTCTTTTAATCTTCTTTTACTCTCACCCTTTTTTTTTTGTTGTTAAATGACTGTCTAACAAAACAAATGAGAAACCTGAATGCACAATTTAATTAAGAGTAATAAACTAAGATTGCCACAATAAATATATTTTCATCAATCAATTCTTTCTGCCACCTCTTTTGAAATGTACAAAGACTTCTTTTCTTTGAAATTTCACTTACTAGTAGCAGTATCCATATAAAATCATGCTCCAGAAAAGACAGAGAAGAAAAGGACCACCAAAACATCTAGAGAATCACTGTAGGTCGATAGAGATTTATATGGGTACATTCATAAACTATAAACTTATTTTCCAGCCATTCATTTACAATGATTTAAGGAGAAAAATGTTAAAATTCAGTATTTTCTGTAAGAGATCCATTTGTTCAAGAGCACTGTTACACTGTTGGTGAAGCTATATATTTGCTTAATGAAGGATAAGAAATCCAAACCAGACATGCAACAACATTCTTCTGCCTTTTATCAAGGTGGGTGTCCAGGCTCTTTGAACCTTGAGCTTTCAATAACAACCCTAGCAATGCAGTTGTAATCCACAGCCCTTGGTGAGATTTCAGTTCTGATGGCTGTAACATTGTCAAGAAAAAAGTAGTAAAAAGGCAGTTTAAAAAGCAAACGAAACTGTAATGTTAGAATACCTGCTATTTATTATCTCCCTTGAATGCAAAGACATAGAACCCTGCTTTTTGCTGTGTTGAAACATAAATATTAATCTGTAGGGTTTTTAAATTGCTGATGAATCAGATGTAGCATTGTCTCCTCTTAGCAGTCCTTCAACAGACATGAGTAGAATTTCATTAGCAGTTGACAACAATTTGACATTTTGATCTGCTTTGGGTTTTGAAGCTCCATGAATAAAGTAGAGATGGGTGATCTAATAGTAATACAATTAGAAACATATAGTCCTTGTGCTCAACATCAGCTCTTATGTTAAACTCAAACCAAATGTGAACTAAACTTATCTTAGAAACTATCGGATATTTTGAAATAATCTGTTTCAATATTTAGAATAGCAGCTCAGTTTGCAAATAGAAGTAGGAATTCCATGAAAACGGATAATTGTCAGGGATGTATGTTCCCAGCTTGAAGGCACTTAAGAAGCTGATGTTCATCCAAAATAAATTAGAACTCTTTTTCCCTTTACATTTCTTACTAACATGAAAATAGACTTTATTTCCCATGTCAACAGTTGGACACATATTACTGGGAAAGCTGGAAAGAGTTTCAATACGTTTCCAATAATGGTTAGTGTTAGCAGTCACAATCTATGCACCAAGGAATGTCAAAGTAAGAAGTAATTAAATAACTAACTCTTGATAAATTTTGTCCCTTTACCTAACCATTTAAAGGTCATTTATAAACCTGGGTTTATGAGCTTTCCCAAAGTCTTGCCACTCCATGCTTTATCACAGTTTTGTTATTTGATTGATGATCAGTTCGTCAGATGAAGCAGTAAGGAAAAAATCCAGGATTTCATGTCATAAGTTACTGTATAACATTTTTCAGTGTGAGAAATTTCATAAAGAAAGATAACGAAAAATATTTTATCTATCTGATTTCATCTTACCTGATAATGATGCAAAAACCCTACGAAATGATACTTTTTGTTTGGAAAAGTATGCTATTCCATGATGATGTTCCTAAGCATCATGAAATAATGCTGAAAGAATATGACTTGCTTCTTTAAGCAACTGTAATTTAGTGAAGAATTATGATGATTCAGTCACACTGATTTGTCTTTTTAGCATTGAAACAATAGTTCAATATCTTTAGACTGTGAGAATATTATATAAATCCTAATCTAACTCCAAATTTTATCACTCCTTGATGATAAAACTGTAGCAAATCTCTTTGCAAATCTCAGGACTCATTCCTGTTTCCCTCACAAAAAAAATGAAATAAATCTGTTTTGTAAGACTGGCCTGGACATTGGGATCCCTGACTGGGAAATATACAAGTTATCTGTAGTAATAATAGTTGGCTCTTTCACTTGATTTACTGACAATCTTGTCAGTAAATCAAGGTTCAAGTAAAAAGTTCATTAGAAAACTGTTGTGCCTTCACCAAGGACAACAGAAGTTCATGGGAAAGTTAAATCAAGAGATTTGTTATAATGTTGTAAGTAAAATATACTGATATACAAGCCAAAAACTGTTATACAATTACATTCCACAATAATAATGTTCTTCAGATGAAAATTATAAAATGTATTTTAAACAAAATGTGACTGTCTTGATGTATCTCACCACTGCACAGATTCAAAGTTAATCATGGTGGTTATGCCAGACACTGTGTATTGAATAATCTTAGAATTTATTTGGGCATTATGAAATTTTAGGAGAAAAAAAGTTGCCCTAGAGCCTTTGATAAGATTGTAGAAGCATAACGTCTTTAAAGTGAAACTAAGGTTGTGATCTGGAAGTCCAAAACATTCAAATACACAATTGTATTTTCTAGATTGGTGGAAGATGAAGGCAATAGCTGTCCAGAATGGACACATAGTAGATGTAGTGCCCAGAAATGCTGCACTATTTGTCAAGACTGTTCCGCAAGAAAATGATAATCACATGAAAGTGATTTCCTTGTGCCCTACAGTCATATCCCCCAAAACAGGTACACTACAACCTATATATTTTTCACTATGTATTAGCAAAATAAATGTGAGTATATTTTCAAAGAAACATTCAATACACACAATCATTTCCTTTTGTTATTATAGCTAAGTGACACAATTCAGTGCTTTTTCCCTCATTAGCTATAAATTCAAGTTTAAATAATTCTGTGATATCTCACATATAATTTTTTAGCTTTATCAAACACTCTGAATGTGAGTCAAGAAGTTGCTTCTTTCACAGGATAAATCACAGAAAATTCATTTTAAGCCATGTTTTGAACACAAAGGTCCCTATGGTCACTCTAGTGAAGCTGATTGTTAGACATGTTTTTTAAAAAAGAAATATATTTTCTTAAACAAAAAAGAACAGATAATCAATTTTTATCTATGCAACTAAGAATATGAACTATTGCAAGTCATATTATTAATGATGCTTATTATGAAAGCACTTAAATGCCAATGAATAATTGATCTGCATTAGGTTAGACAATAGAAGATAAATTCCTTTCATGTAGTATTCATAATGAATTAACAAGATACACAGCATGTGTGAAATCTGATAGCACCAAAATAATGAAATACAAAATACTAAAATTATTTCCTATTTGTGTTTGTTGTTGTTGTTCTTTTTGTTTTGTTTTAGTAGCTACTTATTAATTAAAGGTAAAATTTGTGGAAAGAGGAGGAAAAGTAAAGAGAAAATCTGTAGCCATGAAATAGATAAGGAATAAAAAGGAAATGAAGCTGAAGAAAGCCGCTAACTTACTCAGATTAGAGAATGTCTTTCAGAACTGACTATCTCTGACTATCCAACCACCTTAAAGTTGCTTGTTATATAACTATTTCTATAAGTCTGAGGCTAGTCTATACTGATATGCATAACAGAGAAAGTTATTGCTGAGGGCTATCAATCAGCTGTGTGATTATAGATAATATTTATGGCTTTCTATAGAAATTCATTACGTAATTGAGTAAAATACGTAACTTATTCCTCCTCTTTTCTTGATGGGTAAATTAAGTTCCTTTTTTATTATTTCAATTTTTATACACCACAGTATTTTCATATACCACAGTAATTTCATACTATACCCATGCACTACACTCATGCATGAGAGAAAATATTTTCCTATGGTACTACAGATTTACCCTTTTTCAGCAAAACTGCTTGTCTTTTAATTTAATTTAATTTTTTTTTTTGGTAAAATACCTGATTTGGTAGTTTGGATGCCAAAAGAATCATACATATATTGATTCTTTTGATTGTTTTTCTTCTACTCCAGGGCACAATAATGTGATCTTTCTATAAGAAACTCTATCAATGGGCAGAAAATAAGTCATCGTTTGTGTTTCTTCTGTTGGATAGCACTGAAATTGAAATAAAAGTGAAGATTCAATTAAACCAATTACAGAAATAAAAAAGAACAAACTGAACTCTAGTTTCATAAAGTTTGTGATAATTCATAGAAACTTTCATTCAATCTTTACTTATAAGTCATTGTTTTCAAGCAATATATTTTTCGTTCTTAGAAAGAATACAGAAATTATTTCATGCATAACATTTAAAAATTGTCAGTTATGTATGGTGTACATAAAATTTTTTCCTTGACAAATACATATTAGAAGTCAGCTGTTTGTAGCAAAATCAATAAATAACCTGAACTGCATCACTACTGACATGCCTTAGAGTCATTATGTGTAATTGACTAACAGTGTATTCACTATGTGAATTCATTATGTGTAACTGACTAACAGTATTCACGTACTATTTGATCATCCCCAGGGATATTTCAGATAAGTTTTGAATTTCCAAAAGGATTTCTCTGCAGAGGAAAATTATTATTTTTAAATAATATAGACTAATTTTAATTTGAATAGATTTCTAAAATAATCAGTCTGTCTTGAGGTCTCACTGCAGTTTCAAGAAGTGATGAATACAATGTTCTCTCTGCCTTAAGTTCGTCCCTTAAGCCAAGAGAGGTGATGAGAAAAGGAAACGAAGTCCAAAAATCTAGAGTTCATGGAAATACTGGATCAAAAACATATGTGGTAAGTAGAAAGAGGATCTCAGTCAATGCCTCTGGTTGTGCATGACTATAAATGGCTAAAATACTTGTAAAATACTATTCAAATATTTACAAAAAAAAAAAAAATAACCTACTCAAAGCACAGGAGTCTTCTTTCTAAGTGTGAGATAGATAGATAGATATGCAATTCTATTGCTTTAGTATAATGACAATTGTCATTCACCCAGAAAGACACTTTAGAGGTAGTATACGTCTATGATTTTTGATAGCATTTTGTAGTAAGCTATAACAGTCTACATACTGTGAAGGAGATGGGTTTTTTTCCACTCTTCTAATTGTTTTGTCTTTTATCTATATATTTACAGATACATAGTTGTATATGTTTTATTGCTTACTACAAAATTCCAAATTTTCAAAAAGAAACCAATTTGATGGGGAACTGGGGAATCTCTGAACTGATTTTTAATGAATAACAAGGAGAAAATAGGAGAGGAGAGGAGAAGAAGAAAACAGATCTGAACTTTATGTAGGACCTCCCGAATAGCAAAACATTTCAAATTAGTCTGTGATTGGTTCCAGAGTAGTGATTAGCAAAGTAAACTTATTTAGATTAGATTTGTCTTTAGAAGCATATTATTAAGCTTCAGACATACTGTTTTCCCTTAAATAGCTTGTTTCAATTCCTGTCTGTGGAGTGTTTTTTTTGTCATATGTAGTTTTCATTAAGACATGTGGTCTTCCAGGAATTTTATTATGAGACAGTATGGGAAAGCAGAAAAAAAAAATAAGTGGAGCATATAGAAGTTTTCTTTCTTTCTCTTCATAAAGGCTAACAAAATCAACTCTGAAATTATTAGATTAATAATGAACAGATTATGAGAGAAAAGCAATTTAATAAAACATGTTGTAATTTTCATAGCATAACATAGTTTAGTGAACTAGAGGACCTATTCTAAAGTATCTGTAGTTTCCTATTCAGTTCCATATTGGCAAGTATCCATCTTACTTATCTCTCCATGCAGTGTGAACAGAGGGATGTAAGAGTTATTGGAAAGTCACTTCACCTCAGTGGATTTTAAATACTAAAAAGAAGAACAGCAAGTCGGTAGAGTTTTTGTTGTTGTTCTATATGGGTTATTTGAAATACAGCTATCAACTAGAAAAATATAAACCAAAAGGATAAAATAGGATTCTCCATTTTTTGGAATAAAACATAAGTAAACAAGCAAATTGCAACAAGGAAAAAGAGCTTCCAACCTGGATTGTGAAGATAAATAAAAGCCTTTAAATTTTAACAGAGGGGAAAAAATAAGGCTAGTGAGAGCAGCAAAAGAATTAGCTCTTTCAAAGGAACTGCTTTAATAATACAAATGATATGACTATTATAAAGTATGAGAGAGCAAATAGCAAAATATCCAAAGGAACAAAAAAACTACTTCAGTTTCTTTGACCCATATGGAATTATCAATTTTGATATTAAATTCATAAAATAATACTTCAGAATGATGTTTTTGGAATCTTTAAATTATTTGGCACATAGAGCAGAATTAATTTGGATGAAAAACAGCATATAAAACAGCATTCAGTCCTTACTTTCACAAGACCTTCCTCAGTAATAAAGCATGATTACATGGACAAATATATATAAAAAAATGTTGAGCCAGATGGTCTCTTGAGAAAGTTATGTTAGCAGAAAATTTGGCCCACAAACTTGATCTTGTTCTTGCTGTACCATTGATTAATTCTGTTGCTGAAATATCTCTTAATGACTCCTATAATGCTAGGCTTTATTTTTTTTAAGTAGACTGAAAATCTGATACTTTATGGTGATATTTGGGACTTTTAAAGACTTGAGGAAATCACAGAATCACAGAATGGTGGAGGTTGGGAAGGACCTCTAGATATCATCTAGTCCAACCTCCCTGCTAAAGCAGGGACGCCCAGAGCACATGGAACACAGGGGCATTCGGTTGTGTTTTGGAAGATCTCCAGAGAAGGAGACTCCACAACCTCTCTAGGCAGCCTGTTCCAGGGCTGTTACCCCCAGAGTAAAGAAATTCTTCCTCACATGGAGATGGAACTTCCTGTGTTTCAATTTGTATGCTTCACCTCTTGTCCTGTCAACTGGACAAGACCAAATGACTATCTATTAAAAGCCACAAATACTTGGAGATGTACCTTTCTTGGGTTCCTTTGAAAAACATTGCCTAGTATCTTTTTGTTTTGTTTACTATAGCGATGGAGCAATGCGGAGGTAATATGTGTTCTCATACATCCTACACAACCTCAGCAAATGGAGAAAAAGTATTGGACTCCATGCAAAGCGTAATTTATGCTCATATAGACTCTATAATGTCTCTCTCATCTCTAGGAACTAAGATAAACATCCTTCAGTGGTTAATGGACTAACGTGTCATTACAGACAATATTTACATATTCTAAATACCACTTCTATTATCTCTATTTTATTTCCCTTGCAGACACTGAGACAATATTAATACCATTGATTTGAAATATGGAGCTAACCTAGACTTTTTCTAAAGCATTTATCAGACATGAAACAAAATATTAGAAGCCTGCTTAGCTTATTTGTAGATAATCCTTGATATAATTTATAAGTCTCTACATTATTTTTGTCAGTAAGCACTATAAAACAATTCAGACCTTTCTGAATAAATTGTAGAGATAATATATTCAGGTTTGATTTATGTTCTGTAGGGAGAACAAGACAAAAATAGGAATTTATATAAGAATAAAGAAATAATCCCTTTTTCGCACCACTGTAATTTCTTGGTTTAATAAAGAAATGAAATTACCACAGAATAGGTTTTTCTCACATGTGTTCTTTTCAGTTCCGTTTCCTGAATATTCTGCTGAAATATATTCCTGAAACCACAAGTACAGACCAAATCACTGAAGTATTTATTGTTCACCCCAAACCAGAACTGGTTCAGGAGATCTTCATCTTTTATTGCTTTTACTTACTATTTCAAGACACATTAAAGCTAGAGATTTGGTAAGTCATGTTTCTATCTGAGGAGGATGGCAATGTAGCTTATATTACTTGTTGCTTCCAACTATATTACCTAACAAGACACATATTTTTTTATTTTCAAAAGGTAGGACTTCCCTGTAAAAATTATGGCATAGTATAGTCTCTCTTATATCTGAGTATTTATCCAGTATTACTGATTGCATAAGCACGCTGAGGTCTATAAACTAGCAGGAGCAAATCTTGCTGTGGTGCATAGGGATGAATAAGGAACTAGTAGGACTAAATTAAACAATAAAACGGAAAGTATTTATGCCACAATATTTTATTTATTTATTCCACAAAAGATTTTTTTTTAAAAAAAGAAAAAAAATCCAAAAACAAGTAAACACAATTCTTTTGGATTGGAGATGTTAATGTATCCAGGAATGGCTTTGGGTCACTGGGATGCTAAGACACTTATTGATCTGTTCATACTGCAGTTTTTACAAGAAACCATATGGTTACACTTAAGAACTAAGTTTCTTATCTCATATATTTTATTTTGATCACGTTACCCAAAGGTGAAATAGGATTATGTCACGTGGTAAAGCTGTTTACAAAATACAAAACCTTACTGAAGAAGCATGCTTTGCTATTCATTACAGGTAAAACAGATCATGTAGCTGAGATCACAGCTGAGATAAGTCTGTTATAACCAATCCATCATCAAGAAGAAGGTTTGTCTGAAAAAAGAAAAGACCTTTCAACTGTGGAAGGGATTAATCACGCACTGCTGTAAAAGTGATTCTTTCATAGCACTTATTCCTTTTCAGTGTATCCAATTTCTTCATGTGTGGTCAATCTTTCCACTGATAAACAAATCAGTGGGATACAATTGTTAAGACTGCTGAGATATAAGCAGGTACCCTGATCTGTTCACAAAAGCTAAAGAATTTTTGTGATTGTTACTGCTTATTTAAAATCAAATCTCTCTTAATCCATGTGGTATCATATGAATGACTCATACAATGGGAATAAATAAATTTTACACCTAAAATTTGAAAAGAACATATCCCCACTTTTCATGGAAAATGACTTTAACAAGATGTCACATCCTCCACTTGTCTTACTAGTAAATAAATCATATTAAATGTTGCCCTTTCCCCTTTGATGATTAATAAGCCTTTTTAAACATGAAATATTTCCTACATCAAACTTCATTATTCCATAATTAATTAGTATATTAATATACATACTTTGTGCAAGTATCTAAGTGAATTAAGCATATATAAAGGCTGCAGTCTGCTTACTGAAATGAAATATGATAAATAATCACTTTGGGTCAATAATAAGTTTGGAAAAACAGATTCAGAAGATTTTTCTTTCAAAAGATTTTTACCCTTGAGAAGTCAAAATTCAGAAACTCCTACATCTCTGTCCTGTGAACTGTTCCATGCGTGGCTTCTCTTAGACAAAAGAAGGAGATGTGATTTGATGGTGGCCACATTGCAGTTTTGAGGAGTGGTAGAAGATTAATCTTGCTGATTCCAAGCATTAGTCTGGATGACAGTATCTCTGTGCTGTGCTAACAGCCATCAGAGGCTAGTACAAAAGAATAAAAAAGGTGAATATCAGAAGGCTGCAGTGCAATATGCAAATTATGGCATCATTTTCAATAAAAATTGCTTTCTGAAAATAAATTGAAGATGATCTTTTGACTGACACCTTTGAAATGAGGAATTCTGTCTTCATTCTGAGGCTGACAAGTTTGTCCATGGAGCATCAAGCTTGACCACTGGCATATTGAAATATCATATACAGAGATCATAGAAACTTAACATCTTGTTGCTATGGGATGTGAGGAAGTCTCAAAGCCTCATCTAGATTAAAGGGTTTTAAAGCCTTATCTAGATTAAAGGATAAAGGACACAGAGGGAGGAATCTTGTTATTGGAGATTGCAAATATATGCAATAACTGAAAGTTATTTCCTCCTATGAAAGAGAGCATAAGGAAGACAGAGGCCTGGAAGAAACATTTAGACACACAGAAAAAATGCAACGAAGTAACATTATTTTTAAAAAGGTTGTACTGAGTGGGAAAGGTGAATCTGAGATTGGAAACATTTTGAGACTGCAAGAGAGGGAATAATATATGACTGACTTCCTCTTCTCAACAAAGTCATGCCTTTCTCTCACGCATTGCTTCCTTGAAGCTAATAAACTCTAATGAAATAGCAGCCCATTTATATTTCTGTGTTGCAAAACTGTCCTTTCTCACTTTGACTCCTATTTTGGTTAATTTGTCTCTGATTATACAACTATAGGAACAGTACACACCCACTTTTGTATCACATTTCTCATGAAAATGTTTTTTAATTGATATGTAAAAGAAGTATTACAGTGTCAAAATTGAAGGGGATTAGAGGGATGTTACACTCCTTTTTCTTAACTAAAATATCCGGCAGACAAGCTAAATACTTTAGCTTTAAATGAAATTCTGTTGATGCTCTGAGACCTTGTAAGTAGTTTTAAGAGTTTTGATGCCTTCTTACCTCCCTTCTACTCCTAAAGAGATAAGTCGGAGATCTTTCCTTGGAAATAAATGAAGGCTTCTAATGTGAGAGTTTCTTCTGCTAGGTTAATTCATGTACCTCATATCAATAGAGAAGGGTAATAATGTTGGCTCAAAGAAAAATGCATTTAAAATATATCTTTTTAAAATGTGGATATGGAACAAGTGACTTAAGTAACAGATATTTTCCACAATTATATTCAGTATTTCTAAGAGTGAATAACTCACAGCCACAGCTAATAGGAAAAATGTATTTGGAAATATATAACCTTAACCATACAGGCACACATATATGCATGAATGTAAATATCAAAATCCAGTTTAAGGGAGTTTGCTTAGCAGATTTCTGAGTTGAACAGTATCATCAACAGTGAGGTAGACCTCTTAGACCCTGGAAATCACTATTTGTGAATGATCCTGACAAAGTTACACATATTGTACACAGGAAGGCTAAAGTTCTGAATGTGTCTTGGAAATTACACTGAGTCAGATGGAAACCAATGTAAAGACAGTAGGATCTGAATGTAAGTGTGTTTATATATGTAGTCTTTTCATTTGGATCAATTTTCATTCAGTGAATTGATGTATCATGTATACGCTCCGTGATTAAAGTCAGCATTGGGTCTATTCACAATAAGTAGTCTAATAGATGTTTCTGCAGGAAATTATGACTCCAGTGGCATAAATGATCTAGAAGTTCATGTAACATAGTCATGTGGGAAGATTTCTTAGAGAACAAAAAAAAAAAAAGAAAGGTTTGCCAGCCAGTTTCCAAGAATTGCCACTTGGCAGAAGCTGCAACACAACGTAGGAAGCAGAGAGGATTGATCAGAATATTTCTGTGCTATATATTTTTTAGCTGATGATTCGCTCTCTTGAATTTCTTACCATGTGCTAAAGAACAGAACACACTCTAGAACATGCTGAAGCCCAAGCTAAAATGGCATGAGAATCAGGAAGTTTTAACTAGCTTGGATTTTAATGTTCCTTGAAAAAGGCCTTTTTCAACTTTACATATGTTTAGCAATATGAAATTAGCTCTTCTTTACAAACTCAACTTAACTGAGTGCTCATGGGAAAGAGGAATCTTTGCTAAATTCAAACCATTCAATTTGCACAAATATATATAAAACTATAAAACTATATACATGCATATAACTGTAGCTCAGATGCAGATATCTATATTGTAAATATCCAATCACCCTCACCTCCATCTATAGCAACAGGAAATGTGGTAGAAAATACTTGAAGGAATGCTATTCATATGAATTTCATTCCAAAAGTGCAAGATCCTCCCATAGATTAGAGAAGTTTTTTGGATGCTTCACTCAGATGGAAACATTATCTACAGTTCTAGATTTTAAATTTCCTTCCCTTACAGGTGTACTACGAATGCTAAACATTCTCAATGGTTCTTTCACATCTTTGTTTTAAAGGTTGCTCTCTAACAAAGGTGGACTGGGAAGTCAAAGCAAACTATTTCTTTCAATATGTATTCCCCTAACCAGGATATATGTTTAATAACATCCAAAGTGTGTCCTTGAAAGTGTAGCTTCTTAGATAGATTCAAGATAGAGAAGGAAAAGAATCACCTGCAATTTGATGTCCAATTTTGTGTGTGAAAATTTCTGTACAAGAAAGGAAAAACTAGATTCTCCTAAATATTATATATAAATTTGGATTAATCTAAGGGAATCTAATGTGATATAACTAATAAACTGCAGGGGTAGCTGAGAAGACTACAGCAAGAAAAACACTTACAATAAGAGTATAAAGAGAACCATTGCTTGCTGCTGTAATTAAAAGAGTAATATATTATAATCATAAATATCTCTTTAAATAGGTATGTCAGGTCATTAGAAGAGCACCTGAGCTTGATGCAGTATGCCTCACAAAAGCAGATGGAATCCTGTCCATTTGGCATTATCCCAGAGAAATCTGCTGGTAGGCATTATAGTAACCTCCATGCTTTTGCTGTTAGTTTCCCTTGAGCTAGGAAGATACCACGAGACAGATGGTAATTAATTCTGGACAGGTCAGAAGAAATTACTGTAAAATAAAGAGAGAAGTGTTCTGGACATGAAGGTTCCTGGATTCAATTGTTCAGTGTCATAGGAAACAAGCAAAATCATTGAAAAAGTATATTACTCTTCTGAGTAATATAAGTACCTCATAGCACTAATGTATTGCAGGAGTAATATGTGTAGATACACTGACAGCGACAAGTTTGTTAATATATGATTCTTTTAAATCTTTGAAATTTAAATAGTTTTTCAGAATATATTTAATACTTCTTAATGACACAGTTCATTTAGTTAGTTTGTTTGTTTGTTTTTCCATTTTGGATTAGTTTTTTTAAAAAACCTCTTCTGGCATTTGCCTTAGCTATAACAAGACCCTGGTTACTTTCACATAGCAAGGTAAACTGTTATGTGAGTACATATGGAATGCTCTATTTTGCTCTTTACAGAAGAAAAATCTAGAAACACAGCTTTTCACAGATAGAGCATCTTAACTAATTAAGATGCTGTTATGCATCACCTTGCTAAAGAGAGGATCAATGTGTATTTATGATATGCCTTTAAAACAAATCAAAACGTGCTCCTGAAAGTCCTTCTGATGTATGGGTTGTCACCATCTTCAGAAGAAATCAGAAACAACATTGTATTAAAATATATTAATTGAAAAGAAAATAGTCTCCTGACAAACAATTACTTTTGGCGGGGAAGGAGGAGTGGGAGAGCGAGGTTCATTTTATTTCTTCTTATGGCACTAGAAAATAGTATCATTACGGCATGACCAAGTTCTTATGTATAGAAGTCAAATGATGGTCTCTCAACTTCAACATTTTTGGGTCAGAATGCTATGAGCACAGTTTTTGTCAATTTTATCCATCTGAACTTCTAAAACATTTGGGACTAAAAAAATGAAGTGAAACTCCAAGAAATCAGCTACCAAGTTGACTTTTTTTTGTTTGTAGACTCAATCAGAAAACAGAAATTTGGATACATAAGACAGAAAGCTCAGTTTAGAACTTTTTAGATCAGAGATTTAGCAAAACAGACAAATTTGAAGTTTCATATTTTCATATTTGCTTAAGAGGAGGTTAATATCATAGAAGATTCCTTAAGGAGCATTCTGGCCACTCTCAATTTCAGTAATTTCGGAAGAATAATTATGTTATGGGGATTATAGTTTTTACAAATATCTGCAAGGAGAGAAGGAGAGAAGGGAAGGAATGGAACGAAGGGAACGAAGGGAGGGAGGGGGGGAGGAAGGAAGGAAGGAAGGAAGGAAGGAAGGAAGGAAGGAAGGAAGGAAGGAAGGAAGGAAGGAAGGAAGGAAG
>JAUBOD010000158.1:110718-124740 GCA_032353885.1 Nothura maculosa
GAAAGAAAGAAAGAAAGAAAGAAAGAAAGAAAGAAAGAAAGAAAGAAAGAAAGAAAGAAAGAAAGAAAGAAAGATTAGGAATCCTGACAAAAAAAAGAGGTCAGATATTAAGAGAATTTGTATTTTTGAACATGACTGCAGAAAAACAAGGCTAAGTCTACTGAGTATGAGAGATTATAATATAGTTTTACTCTAATGTATATATATTGTACATAGATATGATTATATGTATTTGTATGGAATGACATATGTTTTACAATTCATTTTGTTTAGAAACATTCAAAGCTCTAAGTTTCCATCCTCATTAATTCTCTCTTCTTTGAGGGGGGAGGGGAACGAGACTCTTATCTTTCATCGTAGAAGTTTTTGACAAAGCAGGCTTGACTGAGGTTCATTCACCCTAATCCTAAAAGGACTCTTCTTGTATACAAGAGCTGCCAAAAACTATCATGAAGCTCAGGCATCTTTGCTTTCATTTCTAGGTCTTAGACACAATTTGACATTATGATTCAGGCATTAGCTGATGTGGCAAGATTTGCTATTCCAGCTTTTAAGCTCCTCTGTATCTTTCCTGATGCCCCTTAATCCTGACCCTAAACATTCCATTATTCTGCTCTTTGGTCTCTTTTGATCTGAGGACAGCAATCATAGCAAATTGCCTACTGGCTTTACAGCATTAACAGCCATCCAAAAGATACGAACAAGGCCGTTACGTTACTACAGTTTATGATTTGCACCATGACCTGAACTGCGAAAAGAGACTTACATGGGTTTTTGCAGATTGACTTATTTAGGAAGTTTATCTTATCTAAATATGCCCAGCTGTGTTGTCTTTGTGGGAGAGGGGAAAAGGTATCCTCAGCATGAGTTATTCTGCAATGTCAGGTTTTACTGAAAACTTGACAAAATGTGATTTCTACATGTTTCATATGTTCAGTGGAAGATTAAAAGGAAGTTTCTAATTTTACTTTGTCTGTTAACATGTTTGTAGTGAGAACTATAAACTGCTTTGTTTGCTCTATGTTTATATCTCAAGATAACTAACTCAAGATCATATGGTTTTGTAAGTGATGGCCAGGCTTTTGATTATATGAAGTAGAAGAAACTGTTGAAAATAGGTTTGAAAAGAGGTAATTCTCAGAAAGCTATTTTTGGTACACCAGTACTCCATAAAACTGTGGTAAGAGTTCTGCAGATATACTATAAAGTCATTGGATAGAAAAACATACAACATTTCCAATTAAAGTTATACATTGAAGCATGAACAGAAACTTTGATTTGACAGTCATCCATAAAAAATAGGATATAAAAATGGTCATTTGGTATGGTAATTTCTAGTAAAAGTCTCTATGGTGAACTCATGCATATGATTGATAAGCTATAGGAGATTCAAATTTCCCAACTTGATTGCTCTATTAGTTACTGTGGGAGTAGGCTGATAAGATCTAAAGAAAATACTACTGCTCACTTAGACAAATAGAAACCTAATCTGAAACTAGTAAGAGACCAAGGAAAGACAGTTAGAGAAGGAAAAATTACATCGATGTAGACAAGAATATAATTTCAAGGCCTAATTAGGCCATTCTTTTTTCAAAATTGCAAAGGCTATAAGGCCAAATGTATGATTCTTAACAGCAGACAGCCATCCAGTCTTTGACACAAGGTCTCCGGGGTACTCAGGCTGCAAAATGCAGATCTCAGCAAAGCTGTGATCTTTGCATGGCAGGGCATTGCCACGAGTCCTTCCTCCCTTTGGAGACCAGTCTTTAGCCCCATAGCAAGAAATGCAAGGGTTTAGCGAGTTCGTCTATGACAACTGTGAGACAACATTATTTGTATTTGACATTTTGAAGTGGGAAAATTTGAGTTATTTCAACTGTTAGTGGTATTCCAGGCAAATTACAACAGGCTGCTTTCAGTAAATATTGCAAATTGCTCATGATAGCAGAAAGAATAGGAACATGTTGTCTTTATTCTCTTCCACCAATATGCACCCTTCCTGCAGCAACTGTACCCCTTTCATATTGCTTCACATATTGAGATAATAAAGTAGAAAAAATAATCAGAGTATAGATCTCCTTTTCAGACAACAGTCTGAATCTCTCTCTCTTTTCTCCATATTAAGAAGGAATATCACACAGTATTGACTGTTCAGTAAGCCTTTAAAGTGGCATCAATCAACTTATCTTTGCTCTTTTAGGCTGAATCAAAGTGCAACATTATTTTATTTCTGAGCATTGCTGAACTTCCAACTGCTGAAATGTGTCCAGCAGTATAACAGTTCAACCTAGATGTGCTGAGACATGATAATGTCATCTGAGATTACTGTATAGGCTTAGTGTCTTGTTTATTTTCCGTATATATTCAAGTGATTTCATTTCATGAAGTGAGCATGTGTGTATATATATATGTATATATGCATGTATATATATGTATGTGTATTTTATTATGTTATTTATTATATTTATATTATGTTATATTTATATGTATTATATTTACATATGTTTAGGCTTACATATGTAAGCAATTTATATTAAATTACTTCTATAACAATAGCACATAGAGATTTCAGTTGAATCAAATAATTTACAATCTTACAAAATCTGTGTCCAGTGCACTTCTTGAAAATCAGACAGAGGATCTAGAATTTTATTCTATCTATGTAAAATTGAACGGTAGAGATATTAATAGACTTGCTTGTGTTCAAAAATGCATATGTGGTACACACAGGAGGACTCAGTTATGTAATTGAAGATTAGCTGTCTTTTCATTGAGCAGATTAAGAAAGTATGCTTTTGTTTTATAGAGACAAGATAAAGGGAAGATGTAGACTAGACTGTGCCTACATGACTAACTGGTATCTTGGGTTTGTGAGTCTTGCTTAAATATTTATAATTAAATAAATTAATGAATTTGATTTTAGGAAGGAATTTTCTCTAAAAAAGTATTGCTAGGAATTGCTGATTCTATTTTAGTTTTTGTTTTAGATGATCAAGAATCATCTACAAATTTCTCCAGCACTCAGAACTGAGTTTGGTAATATTATTTAACAATTATTGAAAAATCTCTCCTTTTTCACAATTTTCGTAACAGTACAGTTATGGATTTTTATCCTATCTGAAGTTTGTAAAACTTTAAAGTTCTGAAGTTTGTCAAAAGTTATCTATCTGAAGTTTGTTAAATTTTTCTAGATTATGTGTTTTTTTTCTGTATGATGCATGGTGGCACATGATGTACGAGTTACGTAGTCTGTTCTCCATTAAACCTGCTACAACCACGGGAAATAGGATAGAGTGATTTTTATTGTGCCTTAAAGAACTATATTCTTATTATTTTCATTTTTTATTTTAGCTAATTCATATATTCCCTAAATTTATTTATTTGATTTAATGATTTGAATATTCTTTTTTCCTACTGTAGTCTCCTATGAAAACAGTGTAATACAGTAACACATGAACATCTCAAGGATGTGGAAAGGTTTGTGTACCCCTGTTTTCTGATATAAATATTACCATGGTTCAAATATAAAGGTGAGCTTGAATGTGTTATTTTTTTAAGAATGCCTGCAACATTTTGGGAAAAGAAGTAGGATATTAAGAGAATATGTAGCTATTCAAAGAATCCACAGAGGAATCTAGAGTGACAACTTTTCTTTGCTCTTTGGGCTCATGAACACTGTATGTAGCATTCTGCCATAGCGTTGCATAAGTCATTAGGTTACCTTGCATATTAACTACCAGAATTATTTTCAATAAGTTTTCTTTTCAGATACTTCTACTCCTCTGAGAAGAAGACTGTATCTTCTCCAATATCAGTAAGATATCTCTTTTTCTACTTAAATTCATATGAATTTCTTACTCACTCATCCTTAAAATAGTTTCTACACAGCATTTGATGAGCTGATTTCATCTGGTTTATTAAGAGTTTTCAAGTGTTAGAAGTCCAGCAATGTATATCTGATGCTTACAATAAAATCACAGAGAGACAGAACAGGACTGGTGGCTCAGTGGGAGAGTACAAGTTCTACTCATAGAGAAAGTGGAAAAGTCAAAGTGATAAAACTCTTGATTGTAAATGGAGAGCTGGCTGATTTTTTTTTTTAATTAAGTATATAGTTGCAATTTCTGGTAAAAGAGCTTGAGATACAGGTGAGACTTAAAACTTCTGCAAATGTTCCTCTGGTTAGATATGCCTAAATTCCAGGTAAGCACGATTCTGACATCCTACTTTGGACACTAAATAGGCATTGTTTGAGTGTTTGTGTACCATCCATTTGAATAGCACATTTGCATCAAGACCACAGCACAGAATGGGGTAAAATTGTTCATTTGGATATTGATCTTGAATATCTCTATATAATTAAGTATTATTTAGTCTGATATTTTACTACTAACCTATCTATATTTTAAACAGATGCTATTCAGATCTGTGGATGTAAACCCCACATTTAAATACAATGAACTGCAATGAAATTTAACTGAATTTAATATATCATAAAGTACATACTCCTCTATGTGTTTCAGCGATGGAAGGATAAGAGTGAATCAAGTAATATTAGCAGTTGTCAAATGTAATGAATGCTGCAAACCTAGTGATTCTGTGAGATTTCTTTTCCTGAGAAGTCAATATATTTTTCAAATGCTAACAAAGAAAACTCAAACAGATGGAACTTGATAACAAACTGAACTTTAAGACATTCTATCATATTTCACCATAAGAGATGCTATGACTTGACATCACTCTCATCTTTTGAAATTGTTGCTGAACTTGTTTATGATCTGAATACATAAAACAACCTACAATCAAACCTAAGAAATTTTCAAGCTGAAGAAAGAGTATTGAGAAAATGTGGGCTGAATTATATCAGAAGGATTTCCTTATGGTGGACTCTGTTATACTGCAGAATAGCTTCTCAAGGGAAATTATGGCATCCTAATAGTTGCAGATGGTTTATGCTGTGGGGAAGCAGACTTACACTGCTTAATAGAGTTGGACTTAAGTTTAAACACTGTTTTCAGTTTGTACCTTATATGTCGTAAGGAGGGAGAGATTCCCTCTTCTATTTTTGTGACAAATTGCTTCAAAATTCATTGGAGTACACTGTGTAAACAACAGTAAAGGCAGATGTGAATATTTTACAGTGCATGATTGTTTAGCATAAATATTTCATAGAGGACAGCTACAGACAGACACAATTATGAAGTGAAAGTTTATTTTATAGAAAACACTGAGGGCACAAAATTTCCTGAAATAAAATATCAGTAATGATCTTTAACTGATAGATCTACTTCATTTAACAAAACACTCAGTGTCCTTTCTCTTTCTCCTCCTGCCCCTTTTCCCCTCCTTTATATTCCCTGGATACCTAATGCCTCACATAGTAGCATGGTGAGCATATGTTCTTGGTTAAGGACCATTGTTTATGAAATTGTTACAGATTTCAGATTTCTATGTGGCAAGCAGAGCACCCAGGCCCCTGGATGGTAGCAATTGGAGCCATCCAGAGGTATGTAAACATTAGAGTGAGGAATTTATTATCCTAGAGCTCAGCTGTATGGAATATTGCTCAACGTAGATTTTTTAACTTTTTCTTTTGTGTGAATTGTTTGTTTGACTTCAAATATAGCTGAGCAATACCTGGCTGTAGATAGAAAAGAACAACATCTGGAAATAATAGCTACTTAGCCATTCGTCAAAATGTTGTACTAAGGGCTGAAAGAATATTCACATTAAACTGAGAAAGTTGTGTCTAAGTGAATCACCCAAAATGTCTTGGCCTCAGCAAATAAGTAGGATGAAAGAAACAAGGTAAAAGGGGACATAATTAGGGTACTGTAGTAGCGTATTTCAGTTAGAGGCTGAGCATATGAAAAAGAAAGAAAACATGGATTCCTGATTAGTCATTTTTTTATGGAAACGACTGGCAGTTGGAATTATGTAAACAACAACAAAAAAATCCATGTACAGGAATTATATCCTGCCTTTTCTGTGTAGTGTATCTTGTACTATTTCCCATGACAATAAGCATATTCATTTCTGATACTATGGATTGTGGAAAAATATATGTATATGTATGATCAAAATTCCTTTCAGCTTCCTATATCATTTCCCTCCTGCCTCTTTGAATGAACTTTGTACTGTCACCTTATCTAATTGGCTAAATGAGTTTTAAAGTATGACTACCTTTTTGTGTAAGCATTTACTACTGTGCTAACTTTAACAAATTACATTAACAAGTAATTTTAACTTGACAGAAGCAGCCTAACTGAATCTCAGAAGAGGGAAAACCTTAGCTGTGATACCTTTCTAAATGCTCAATTGTACCATTTGTAGACATACTGCAATACTTCCCAATCCATTGCTAGAGAGTCTTTTGAAATTACTAATTTCAGCCCCTGAGTATATGAATATGGAAAAGAAAGGTATATTTGAGTACCAATTATTTCTATATTCTTTAGGCCTTACTCAAGCACTGTTAACATACTTTCCCTGAATCATGGTCCTAGCTATGAGTAGGATTAAGGATTTCCGGTTTTTCAATACTCTCTTTTTCCTCAGGAGCACAAGATTGAGAAAGGAATATTCTGACCAGATTTTGCTTTTCCTACAAAGCCAAGAAAGAGTGATTCCCATCTCGGAGAAAGAGATAAAGAGATAAAGAGAAATAATAATTTTGAAAGATTTATCTGTAGTTTTGATGGAATGTGGAAGACTCATCTAGGACAAAATGAAGTTGACTGGTGCTGAGGAAATAATTAAGGGATTCAAAATTTCATTGACAGGTTATTCCTAATACACTTGGACTTACAGCTGTGAAAATATATATGATTCAAAATTATATCATCCAAGTCTTCTGGAATTTACATCAAATGCAAGAATGCATGGTATCAGTAGTGCAATATCAGTATCAGTAACAATTCAACAGGGAAAAAGTTTCATCCATTTCAGTTTCTTATTTTGCCTGCCTCATACACGCACACACAAAAAGCCCTTCAGAAGAGCCTGTTTGATGCTACTAATCATTTTGAAACAGAAATCTGTGAAAACATTCCTCCCAAGTTAAAAACAAATTAGAAATATATTTATTTGTGTTTACTGATTTACTTTGAGCTGGGAAAAGGTGAAGCACGATGAAAAGGAAGTTAATTAAGGTGCTAGAAAATGGCAGAATATGCCAGAAGAATATGATTTACAAACTCCTGTCCATTTAAATAGGAATAACAGTCATGGAAGAGAAAGTCATTAACTTTTGGTTTTGCCAGAGACCATCACTCAGGAATACGTTACCCTTGGTCAGGCAACCTCAGCTTTGTCTGAGTTGACATGCTCAGCTGCACACTCTTCAGTGACACACGACAGACGAAACAATACACTGACATGCTCTTTAATTTTTATGCTTCTCATTCCCTCCAAGTCAAACAATAGTAGATGAGGCGCAAAAATCTGACTGGATATTGCATATCCCTGAAAAGACCAAATGAGCCTTATATCTCTTAAATAAAGAGATATTTATGTAATGCTCTAAACTTCTAAAAGGAAATCCAAGTTGAAATAGCTGTGCAGGCCCTGTGGATACCACCAGCCCTCTTTGTCCATGTCCACCCCATCGCTGCTGAGCTGAGTTCTGGCCCCTATCTTAGCCCAGCCAGGCCATGGGGCTCTGAAAGGCTGCAGTGATGTCACTCCAGCCCTGCCCCCCCTGCCTGGTCATGGTCCTCTGACCCCTAACCTGACCCTGACCCATAGATGCTCTCCCTGCCTGATCTCAGCCCTTTGGCCTTGCCGTGCTGGCCCCACTCTCATCCTTGGTTTCCATTCCTCAGGGGGAAGCTGGCCCCTGCAGCTGCTTTACAACTATATTCTTTCTGTCTGCAGACAAATGTATTTCTTTATATCTCTCCTAGGTGTAATTATTGCAACTTTATTACCTGTCTTTATGAATATCTGAAAGAATATAAGTCCAATTAAACTTCTTTCTTCTCAAGATCTTTAACCCAATGGACTAGAAAAGCTCCTGATTGAGAGTGTTGTTTATTGGGTGTATCTGCTCTCTCTGAGATAACTCCTAAACTTTAATGGAAGTTTTCCTCAATCTGATTCCCCAATATTTATGTGATGCAGAGGAGTAGATTGCAGAGGAGGTGTTTGTAATGGCCTTTAAAGCTGCCAGAATCCCAAAGACAGTGAGGCTATCTCAGAGAAAGCTTTTGTGCCAGGGTCATTTTATTTTAAGGCATGCAGGCTGTCTATGAACACATTAACTTTCTCTCTCCAGGCAATAACTGAACTCTTGGACATGGTCTGTGTTTTCCTCCTTTCTGCTGATGCCTGTGCATCTGTCCTCCCACTTTGTGGTTCTGCTCTTGATGGGAAACAAAGTGATGTTATTGTCAGATGATTCAAAATCCTTCACCACAACAGCATCAGCTGTGCTGAACTTTACAATTGGCCTGTCAGCATTAAATGATGACTTTATCTTATGCCCTCTCATAATGCTGACTGTACATTCCACTAAACAGGCCAATGGTAAAAAATATTCAAAGCTCCTCAGTACTCCTTACCCTCAAGCACTAATTATAAAGTCAAATTGAAGGGCAAACATGCTCCTATGACAAATTATTATGTAGACAAAGGTGGTAAAGCTCCAGAAAAGCACAATTAACAAACTGTTATTCATTTCTTCAATCTGACCAAAATCTGCAATTCCCTTCCCAGCTACAGAATGAGCTATTGAAAGTCTGATAAATTTTGTTCTATTTTTAAGAGACTATTGTGTATGTCCATATGCTAGTCTGAATTTCTGAGTACTTGTTTTTTATGTTAGCTATATGTTAGCTTTGTACTTCGGACAGATAACATACAAAACATGTTATATGTCCAGCAAAATATTTATCTTTATGAAGTCTTTCTTGAAAATACTTCACTCCTAGACCTAGAGACAAAACTGAACAGTCTGTCACATTGTACTAGACACAAAGAAGTAAGTGCAGGTCTTCTCAGTCCCTTCTGCCTCAATTCTCTGCAAAATAATTAGCAGAGGAAAATTGAAATTCACTTTTATTTTTTTCCATCCAAACTTTGAAATAAGGGCAATCATCAAAGAAGTAGGAGATGCATAGCATTCTGTTAGCAAGGTTTAGGATAATCCAAATGGAAAAAGAACCAGTACAATTGAGAGTGCTGAGTAGTGCTGAATGTAATTTCTGAAATATCGCCAATTTTATCCAACAGTACACTAAACAAAGTTACACTATTTCTTTCCATATAGAAGAAAATTGCATAAATCTTTACCATATCTAATAAATATAGTCTGTGATGTTAGGTTGCATAAAGGTCTTGGATATCAAAGAGCTTGTACACTTTGCTATCCACCTTTTTGGTTGATCAGCTTGAGTAGAAGAAAAAGAAGCTGTAAATTATGGATGATATTTCATTCCTAACTTTGAACTTTCACAGCTTTTGTCATCTTGTACCCTAAACTTCAGATTTTTCCTTTGAATTTGCAGTTTTGATGTTAAATGTATATGTCAAATGATATATAGCTGGTGCTGCACTTGTAAATGTGTCTGTAATTTTATCATGGAGTTCTGGTGACAGTGACAAACCACACAGGCTTCACTTTTGAAGCTGATGGAGTCAAGAGAGCCCTGAGATAAGATTACTGCTTTCTAGTGTAAACTTCGGTTTTAAGTATATATGTTATAACAGATGGAGGAGAAATTTCAAAGGAGAGGGAAACTCAGCCCTCTGATTCTTTTTTTTGGTCTTCTGCCGCACAGCTTCTCAGAGAGAACAATATAATCAAACTCTATATGAGAAAAGAAATGCATCACAAAGAAAATTTATATGGATACTACTTCCTCTGTTCTTCAAAATCAGTTCACATCATTATTTTTAGCATTTGACACTACGGAATACTAAAAAAAAAAAATAAGTGGTTCATATCATGCAACATCATAATTGGGACATCATCAAGTATCCAAACTCTGTTGCAATTATAGACAGATGTCAAAGAAAGTATTTAATTCACCCACTCTCTCATGAAATACCAGACTTTTATCACTTTGAACAAAGCAGAAATATCAATGCATGTTGATGGGGGGTTTCTAAAGTTTCTAAAGTACTCTATAACTTTATAGACCAATTTTCCAACTGCAGTTATACAAACTCAAAATGTCTAGGTAATATCTCAGTTCATTAAAATATAAGAACCTCAGGAAATTGTTTCTGTGTAGATATTCTTTCATGAATCTATTCAAACAAAGGCATGCCTGGCACCATGAATGAATGCCAACAAAGTGCTACTGTCATGCCAGAGAAGAATTTTGAGAATAACAGCCTGGAATTTATGCTGAGAAAGCTTCAAGAAATTAAAGTTGAATACATTTCTAAACCTAAACAATCTAGTCATAAAACAAAAATAATATCTCTCAATTTTGCAGTGAGGAACCCAAGCTGCAAAATCACCAAATCAGGACAGACTTTTAAAGTATATGAAGAAGACTGTCTCACTACACAAGTGTCCATACAAAATCTGTAGAGTAACCTATATGCTAGCTATGGGCATTTGAAAATTTAAATACAAACATTAAGAAACACACCTCATTTTACTTCTTGAGAACTTAAATAAGATTTTTGTGGGAAAATAGCATGTATAACTTCCAAGATCAAAAGCCGAACTCACAAAATATTCAGCCGTATTTCACTCACAATTTTCTAAAACAAAGTCAGAAAAATCTGGCATAGGTATATAAATCAGTTGGACATTGCAGAGCTATCAAGTAATTCGAACCAGTCGGATATAGAGATAAAAAAAGGACAAACCAAAAGAAATATGAATCATCACTTCTTCATTCCTGTCACAAGCAGAAAATGTATGAATATTATCTTCTCTGTGCTCTGGAGATTAAAGCAACAAATAAATACTGATGTTTTTGAGAAAAATAAAGCTTACAAATAATGATGGTGTTTATTGCTATGAAGAGCAAATTGTAAAAACAAAGATATTTCCTCTACTGATCTTTCTCAACTGAATCTGTCAAGATTCATATACGTGTGGTTGTGCATCCATGTATGGGCATCCTCAGACAGCGAATCTTCTCTGGAAGTTTGGCAGTTGTCATTACTAACTGCTCTTTTGGCGTATTTTTATTGTGTCATCTATAAATATATGTCTTCTTATCAGCCTGGAGAACATATCCAAGGAAATTAGGAGTACTTTACATCACTATCCTAACTACAACTGTTTTATTAAAAAAAAAAGTTAAAGTTGATTCACATCTTTTAACAACATCTTTTCATGTTGCCATAGGAAATTCACACTCCGAAAAACAAGTTGGTAATATCTGCGATTTGTAAGACATTATTAGTCACCTGCAAATTATATATAAATGGTGTAACTTAGTTATTTTTGTCTTCATACTCATATGTACCCGCAGGAAGTTCAAACTATTATGAGATTTGATTTAAATTTAATGGAACTGGAGAATAGTAGAGAGTACTGCTTTTTCCTTCCAAGTTCTGTTGTGGTCCTTGGAAATAAAGAAACTATATGAAGAAGAATTTCCTAGCTCATATAAGTCTATTTACTTGAAGTTAAGTATCGTAGAAGAAGTGATTTGAGGGCCTTTGTTCCTATAATTTAAAAGATGCATATTTGTGCTTTAAAGGTTGATTTACGTAAAACAATTAACATTTTTAGAATTCTAATATTTTTTAAAAACATGCTTTGTGAAAAAGAATTCCTTTTTTTTTTCTGTGTAAATATTATCTCCAAAGCAGCGGGAGGAATAATTCACTATAAGAGTAAGATTTGATGCTTTCTCTAAAGGGAAAACAGTTTCACTCTATCCTTCATGTCCCTTCCTGCTTGTAGCTTTCAAACTCATCTATGATAATATTAAGAGAGTGATGTCTTTTTAGGACGTTCTATTTCCTTTTTTTTAATCCAAGAGGGTTAGTTAATTCCTATGAAGAGCTGTGGTAAAGTTCTGCAGGGAGTGAGAGTAGGTATTCAACTTGGAAATGCCTTCCCTTTTCAGTTTCTACTTTTTTTTTTTTTTTTTTCTTGTATCCAACCTCTGCACAGGGAGCTAGGAAATCATTGTCATCACCGTTTTCTTATTTGCCTTTGGACAAAAGAAAATCAAGCAAGTGTACCGAGAGAAGTTGAAGGAATAGAGAGTTGTTCAGGCAAATGCAGGAAGCCTGTACAGTGCCTATCCAATGCTTTCAACAGAGTGATGGACATATTTCAAATCAACTAGTTTCTTAATGTTGAATTAAATAAATTGTGGAGAATGTCTGTATCTGATTAGGTGAAAAAATACAATGTATTTTTAAAAAGATGAAGAGATTTTTTATTTATGAAAAGATCACATCATTCAAATGGAAAATATTATTATTATTTTAATCTTATCTAACATGGTAGTGATGGAGGCAATGGCATTCCTGTAAAAGACCACTTTTTCAGAGCTAAGCATGGCTTCAGGGATTTTATCTACTCTGACATCTTTGTAAATTTGACAGCTGCTTTTATTATTAAAGAAGGAGATTTTGAAAGGCCTTTGAAAGTCATAGTTATATCTTTGGTGCAAGTTGAACCGAAAATGCACTTATCATAAATGCACTATAAACACACTACAATAACAATACAGAGCTTTTGCAATCCCCCATAAACTCACCTTTTTTAAAGATTTCTGAGCACTGTTTATTGATGTTTTTTAAATACAAATATAAATTGATAAAATAATTGAAGAGGAGATTTTTTTTTTATATTTCTGTAGTAAGCAGTCTTAAATGGTATGTTTTTGGCTCGTCCTTTTTTGGGGTTGTATTCTGTTTTAGGGCCACTTGTTCAAGCAAAATGGCCATGTGTAACCTACACATATCTTGGTGAAATATCATCTGGTCCCCAGGAGTAAACTATATCAAACTTCACTATTTTGTATAATACTTCCTATACATTTTTTCCCAAAATTTTCTAACCAACTCCTCTAGCCTATCTGCTACAAAGAATGGTTCAGATGTGGAAATCTTTCCAGTGTCTTCATCAATACAGACCAAACCAAAGAATTCATTGTGCTTATCTGCTACCTGAGTGTTTTTTCATAAATTTGCCATCCTGTGATGTCATCAGTTCTCTGTCTGGCCTCCTGTTTTTGATATGTTTTGAAAAAGGTTTACTACCAGTTTGATCATCCTTTCCTGGGCACTCTTTGAATTCTTTTTGAATCTTCTTAATTTCTAGTTCTGCTGTTGGTTCTGCTGTTCTCTACATCTGCTGATCATTTTATTTCTTAGATAATAACCTTCTCTCCTCCTTATAGCCTCCTTAATTTTCCTTGTGCGCTATACTGGGATTTGGGTTTATTTTTTAACCACTTTCTTTTGAATGTGATATTCATTTTACTTGGGCTTCCAATATAACTTTTTAAAGTAATATTCAACATGTCTGTTGGCTTCTGACTTTTAGCAGCATTTTCTTTACTAATTGCTTAGTGAAACTTTCTTTCTTTCCTGAAATAGAAAATACACATTGTGGCTGTTTAACATTTGTGGTTGTTTTGCCTACTTTAAGACCTAATTATCACTATAGATACACTCTCCTACTAATGCCTCTAGAAATGGATCCTCCTGCACTTCTCAAGACCATATACAGCACATATAATCTCTTTTTGTGTATTATAACACCTTATGTCATGAAAAATAAAGCTTTTATCATATCCAAATTTCTTATATTTACATCTCATCCTCTTCAGGTATTTTCAGGACTTTTGATAGGTAATCAGAATCTCTCACTCCTAGTGCCTGTGCTGAATTTGCAACTTCTTTAATCTTGACCAAGATCAGTCATTGCCTTATCAAGATATAGTTTCATGCTACTGAAACATTTTTGTTAATAACATATGCATACATATGTGATTACACCCAGATGTCTGCAATACTTTTCCTTCCCTTCCCTTCCCTTCCCTTCCCTTCCCTTCCCTTCCCTTCCCTTCCCTTCCCTTCCCTTCCCTTCCC